>MNCI01001941.1:53589-92463 GCA_015680685.1 Gnetum montanum | reverse complement strand
CGACGCACAAGGGGGTTTTTGTGGCCCTGTTCACCTATCACAGAGATGGTCAACATTGCTTATGTTTTGCTGCCCCAAAAAAAATGAAATGCTGAAGTCTGTCCCTTTCTTTTTCCTCTGCCTTTTTTTGGTGACTGCCGCAGCTGCGTTTTGCTTTTTTCTTTGCGTGAATAACGTCGCACTGATGTCTTTGCCGCCCTCTCCGTCGTTGCCTCCAGTCACGGTCTGCACTGCTGCACCATTGCCCTCAATCGTGACCTGCAAAATGCCAGTGAATATTGCGGTCTCCCCAGAGGCGCGATGCCTTGGTACCTTGCACTCATACCATGGTGAAAAATTTCGATTTTCTGCTTAATCTGTGTGATGTGTCCCAAAAGAAATCAACGTCTCCCCTTTGGAACAGTGCTAAGGTTTATGCTTATCTTTTTATGGGAGAATTCATTAAAATCCCCATAGTGATTTCCATCTCTTTCTATTCTTCTTCTTTCTTTTTTAAAAAATAAATGATAGAAACCAATACCTTTTCCAATCACATCTTGCCATTTCAATATTTGTATTGTAATATTTTCTGAAAATCTCAACCATCTCATGTCTCTGTTCCATACAATGGCTAAATGTACCAACAGAATCGACTAGGGAAAGCATTTCTGTAGCCAAGACACTTAGATTTATAGCCAGAAATAAATCCATGAGCCTAGCCTCCTAAATGTTATGAACAAGGATGGCTGCGGCCCCATTGCAAAGCCAACGCTGAGTCTCCTCCACCTCCTCATACTTGAAGAAGAGGTTGATCTCATCATGCTCAGAGGTAATCACTGTGACCTCTTAGGATTTGCTCGGTACTACAATAGTTAGCAACAAAAATCAGCAAAGGCAAAAGCTCATCATCATTTGAACACATAAGAACAAATGCATGGTTTAACATACCAGGTTTAAATGGTGTAAGAAATGGTGGAAGTTCCACTAGAACATCTTCGACAGTAAGCGGTCGGTGCAATGTCCATTTGCCATTCAACTAGCCAAATTCCTTACATTTCCCATAGAACTTGGAGTACATAGTGGGATAGGCTTTGAAATCAAGCCCAGGTTGTTCTATAACACTGGCACACACATTTCTGGTAGAGGAGATTTCTTGCAGATCTGTTTGGGCCAACGCCAAGGTATCTGTGTTACTGTGAAGACCATTCTCGTCAATATAAAACCTGACAACATGAAAAAATACGGTAATAATTTTTGACTAGTGTAAGGAAAATCATACAACATGTTTAGAACAATTTCATAGGACTCACCCGCCAGCATAGTAAACAATTCCAGGTGCATTCTAAAAGCAGGTGCCCATGTGATGGGCAATGTACAACATGTTGTATAGATGGTAGCATTTGTATTCAGGCATGTTCCAGATCTAGCTTAATCACCTCAAGCCCCTTGGGTGCTAGTTTGAGCCTTCTACCCCTTCACCACCCTCAATTGATCCATCAGCCATAAACTTTAGAATGCCCTGGTTGGCTCCAAGCAACAACGTTTTTGTAAGTACAACGGTTGTTTCGGCTGATAAGTGTGACCACATGATCACACTAAAATGGCGAAGGAGGAACTCTAGGATGTCTTGTACATCCTCCTAAAACCAAATCGCTTGTTATCCTACCCATGCATGGAGAGGGGGATGTTGGCCATGGGTTCACTAAGGCAGCACAAGACTCCTACCAGCTCGAGGACGATCAGAATGGGTTTCAACATGACCCTGCATGACAAAGCACCAAATGTTAGCACTGTGTTCAAGCAATGATTACTAATGTAGCATAGCATGACCCTCCCTTTACAAATTTTCCTTAGGTGTGAAACAATACTTCTATGATAAAATAGAGTTAAACATTGCATGTAGCATAGCAAAGCGTCATATGTAGAATAGCATAGCATCATAATGTAGTGTAGCAGGTGTACCCTATAGTGTAACAATTACATGCTGTATAGCATAGCATAGTAGACATGCCCTGAATAGCATAGCGTAACAGTTACATTTTGCACAAGAGTGATGGCTATGTTACGCACAGTGTAGCAGGACGACTACACTCCGTGCAGTGTGGCAAAGGAGCAAGTACAATAGATGCAACAATGTGACAAGTGTGACAATATAACAAGCACAACATGTGACAATGTAACAAGCAGAACACTGTAACAAGCGTTGCATCATAACAAATTTAGCGGCATAGCAGTATAGTGAATTTAACAGCGTAGCAATGTTACAAGTTTGACAGTGTAGCAGCATGATAGATTACCAGCTGAATGACCTAACGGGCCTGCCAACATAGCTGTGTAGGATAATAGGAACAAAATGTAACAATTTGACAGCGCCAATGACCAAAACAACATGGCCTACGATAAAGAACTCACAGCGTTCTCGTTGTCCAGGCCCTACCCCATGAAATAGAACCAGGCAAAACAAAAATACAATAAACTTCCCTTTTTCTCATGCTACGCTACACTGGGTATGTGCTACACTACCCCAAAAATTTGCAAACAAACAATCCCTTCTAAGGGTAGTATGCTACGCTAAGCGTATGCTACACCACCCAAAATTGCTCAAACCCCTACGATAGCGCAGTGACCATTCTTAACAATGGTGGCTAGGGCAATGCCATGCACAGTCATAGCATAGCAACCGTATGGTTGCTACGGCCAAAGTTGCAATAGCCATGGTGCAGCAGCCAAAACAACAACAAAAATAATGATAACAATTGCAGCAATGACAGCCGTGATGGCCAAAACATTAACGATAATAGCAATCTAACCTGATACATCACATGCTGAAAACAAGGGTAGTGTAACAACTTACCGAGAAGATGGGGCATCCTGGTGCTCCTCAACATATGCCTTAGAGAGGCATCCCAGATTGTCCCTCACTTCATCCACCTTGGCAAGTCCTTGATGCCTGCATTCGCTTTTGCGTGCCATTACATTGTTCGCAAATTGGCTCTATCAACCACTATGCTATGTCTGTTATGCTCTCTCTTAGTTTGATTGTGCTACGCTCTGGGTGTGGGCTCTAACAATGAAAATGACAAGTTTACCAGGGGGTAAACCCCTATTTATAGCCGACACGGTAAAATGATTGTCACTTTCATGTCCTGAACAACATGGGACACCTTTGCAGCATAGCACTACTATAGCATAACATGCAGCCACTACAGCGTAGCACTTAGTTGTCGTGTAGCAAGTGGGTCCACCAAAAGTTTTACCTTATCTTTACATTTTAAACCAGTGATGATCTACCATGACCTTAAACTGGCAATTTTAGCATTCATTTTACATTTTAGACCAAATTTTACATTGTTAATGGTCTGCCATGACCTTAATCTGGTAATTTTAGCATTCATTCTACAAACTTTACATTATTATGATCTACTATGACCTTAAACTAGCAACCTTAACCTCCTTTACATTTTAAACCTGTTAACGGTCTTCCATGACCTTAAACTAGCAACTTTAACATTCATCTCATGATATTACAATGTTACGGTCCACTAAGACCTTAAACTGGAAATTTCAATTTATAAATTTTGCATAGTGATGGTCTTCTAAGACCTTAAACTGGTAATTTCAATTTACAAATTTTGTATAGTGACGGTCCACTACGACGTTAAACTGAAAACCTTTACCTCCTTTACATCTTCAATCTGTTAACGGTCCACTAAAACCTTAAACTAGCAATTTCTTATGTTGCATTATTGCTTTACATATATTCATTACATGCTGTAAACATGTATTACTTAACTTGGTTTATTTACTTATTGTGACAGGTCCAATTAAAAAAAAAAAGAAAAATGGCTATGTATGGTGATCTTTGTTGGCCTTTGACCTTGGTGGGACCCTACGGCAGATTTACAAGATGCTTGAATCTAGAATTGGTAGGCTTTGAATTATCCTGTTGTGACATTCACGTAGCATCCCTAGAAACATCCTTAAACTGGCCCAAACATTTGGTCCAAGCCCTAGACTTTGAGGCTAGGGATGTAACTGAGGACCCTCTTATTGCAATCCATGTAACTACTTCTAAAGGTAAAGCAAAAACTTTGAAAGTTAGCTTCCTATTGCATCCACAGGTACATCAAAACATCTCAAAAGTTCTCCATGACAAAGTAAAAGTGTTTGCATGGTCATATGATGACATGCCAAGTTTAGAATCGTGGCTCATACAACACAACATTATCCTAGATCCACGTGTCAAGGCAGTCAAGAAAAAGGCCCCCAAAATCAAATCAAAAATTGCACTAGTTGTACACGATGAAATCACTAAGCTTTACCAAGATGGTTTCATTCGAGCGGTTGATTACTCGAAATGGTTATTGAATATCATTGTAGTTTCTAAAAAAATAGGAGGTATACGAATTTGTATAGACTTTCGAGACCTGAACAAAGCAACGATTAAGGATGAATTCCCATTACCAAGTATCGATCAACTTATTGACACTACGGATGGTCATGCCTTACTGTCCTTCATGGATGGGTTTTAAAGCTATAACCAGATCCATATAAACCTGGAGCATCAATTGGCAACAACCTTCATGACCCCTTGGAGAACCTTTTGTTATACAATGATGCCCTTTGGACTGAAAAAAGCTAGAGCAACTTATCAATGAGTGATAAGATACATTTTTGGTGACTACCTCTTATGAGGTTAAATGATTACATTGATGACATAGTAGTCAAGTATAAGGAAGCTATTGATCATACCAACAATCTCAATATAGTCCTCCAATGTTGTCTTAGGCATGACTTGCGCCTCAACCCTAAGAAATGTGTTTTCGGAGTTAAAATCGGATGCATGCTAGGTTTTGGAGTATCAGAAACAGGGATACAAGTGGACCTCGATAAAGAGAGGGCCATCATCAACTTAGCACTATCTAAAAACCTTAAATAATTTCATGGGTTGCAAGGTAGAGTGTAGTTTATTAGAAGGTTTATTGTGAGGTTGATGGACAAACTACACCCCATGCAACACCTGCTCAAGAAGGGGATGAACTTCTAATGGAAAGATCAATGTCAACAAGCCTTTGTTAACCTAAAGAAAGAGCTTTTGCATCTCCCAACTATTTACCCACCACAAAGGGATAAGCATTTCTATATCTACCTTGCTACTTCAGACACATCTATTACTGCATTGCTATGTCAAAAAAAGAGATGATGGGTCTAAAATCCCAGTCTATTACTTAAGCCATGCATTAATAGCTTACAAGGTAAAGTACAACAAGCTAGAAAAATATTGTCTTGCCCTAGTATTTGCACTCAAAAAGTGGAGACCTTACTTGTTTCACAGCAAAGTTAACATCATATGCAAGAGCAACATACTTTGGGCTATCACAACCACTTTATATGAGAGTAGTAGAATAGCCCGCTAGAAAGCTATAATGGCAGAAATCGATTTACATTATGTAGCCCAACCATCAATGAAGGGTCAAGAAATAGCCACACAGCTCACAACTTCACCCATTGATGATTAGGAAATAATAGAACCCAAATTTATGGATGAACACATCAATAGCCTAAACCATGTACCATCTAATTTCGAAGCAAGTTTACATTTTGATGGCACTTCAACTACACGAGGTGGTAGCACTGCCATAGTTATTACATTTCCCTCTGGGGAAATTCGACCCTTTGCATATCACTTTACATTCCTTTGCACGAAAAATGTAGTTGAGTGTGAAGGACTCCTTAGGGGCCTCCTAGTAGCTTAAGAGCTAAAGATCCAACATTTGGAAATCTATGGTGACTCACAATTAGTTGTCACCTAGATCACTAAAGTCTATGCTTGCAAGGCTTCACACTTGCAACCTTATTACGATCTAGCTAAGAGTTTACTAAAATAGTTTTCCACATTAGACATTTAACATGTGCCTTGCAACAAGAACATTGTAGCAGATGCGTTAGCCACGTTAGCATTATATGTGCCATCATACTTGTTTTCCACTTTGCCTACTTCGATAATAGAATGCACAGATCCTATTACTCAAGTAGCATACATCGCATCTATTGGTACAATAGATATCCAAGAATGGTATGCCAACATCAAAGCATACCTCCAACATGACAAACCTCGACATGGCTTGACATCTGCCCAAAAGGATGCAATATGAAAGTGAGCCCAATAGTATGTCCTTGTGGGAGATAACACCTTATGTAAACACTCCTTTGATGGGATATTGCTAACTTGCATTAGTGGGGAAGAAGCATAGAAAATTGTTAACAAAGTCCATGAGGGACTATGTGGAGGACACATAGCTCCTAGGGCTATGTTAGTAAGAATTAGATGCCTAGGGTACTACTGGCCTTGCATAGAATGAGATTGCCTTGCCAAAGTTAGGACGTGTGATGTATGTCAACGCCATGAAAACCTTATACATGTGTCACCTACAGAATTATATCCCAAACAAATCATGTGGCCATTCCAACGTTGGGGACTAGACATCATAGGACCCATCACACCTAAGTCAAATACTTCACAAAGTGGGTAGAGGCTATTCCCCTAAGAAAGACCACATCTCAACAAGTGTGCCACTTTATCTTGGATAACATAGTAACAAGGTTTGGTCTTCCCATGACTATTGTGATGGACAATGGGCCACAATTTAGTAGCACAGAAACCAAAACCTTTTGCGAAAACCTTGGCATCAAACACTCCTTTTCATTGCCGTACTACCCACAGGCCAACGATCAGGTAGAGGCAACAAAAAAAGCCATTATCAACCTTCTCAAAAAGATGCTCAGTAGCAGTAAGAGGTGATGGCATGAGCAAATCCTTTATGTGTTATGGGATTATTGTATGACATGCCGAATGGCTACAGGTAAGACTCCATACAGTCTCATTTATAGATTTGAAGTGGTGTTATCTCTTGAATTGTAGGTTTAATCACTTCAGATGATCCTCTCAAACGTTGTAGACAAGGCTCAAAACAATGAGTCAAGGTTAATCAATCTTAACTCCGTAGAGGAGGAGCGTGCTCATACACTTGGTTGCATCAAATGGTACTAGGATAAGCAATAGCAAAAGCATCATTAAAACATACATATGGCTAATAAAAAATGGGGATCTAGTCCTTAAGGCTATTCATGAACTTGTAAACAAATTCTGAGCCAACTGGGAAGGCCCTTTCATAGTCATGAAAGCCCATGAAAATGGGGCCTTCAAACTGGCTGATATGGATGGCAACGAGTACGTAAATCTTGTTAACCACTTGTACCTCAATCCATACTATGTTTGATGTAAATAATTATAAATCAAGGTAAGAAAATCATCTGCTACGATGTAAAACTAGCAAAGAATGTCTGTTATGACGTAAAATTGGCATAGATAGTTTACTATGACTATAAACTAGCATAGAACATCCGCTATGACACTAAACTAGCACAACACGTCTTTGGGCCATGAGATAAAACTGGCACCCATAGCATGGTCCACTATGACCTTAAAATGGCCATCCACCATCTGCTACAACATTAAACAAGCACAACGGTCTGTTGGGACCCTAAATTAGCACACCAGATAGTCTACCAAAACTTTAAATTGGGTTCGTGGTGCAACGCTCCCCAATGCACACCTGTGACTCTTTCGAACAAGCAAACATGAACACTTACAAAACTCATGGATAACACAAGGTGGGATGTTGCAGTTCTAGAATGCAATTCATGTTGCTAAGAAAAAAACCTCTGGAACACATGCAACATTATCGCCTCTGGCATCTTGTTGATCTTCTAAAGATGTCGTTCGACATCTTGCTAACCTACCGGAGCTATCGCTATCATAGCTAGTCATCCTAGTAGTAGCTCTTGCCATCAACACCTACTTATGGAGTCCCAACACTATTGTGGGCTAACCACAAAGTTGCCATCCTCTAGCCCTTGCCATCATCCAAGTCCAAGAGGCATTCAGCTGTTAGGCTCCTCACCTTGCAACTGGACTGCCTGATGTTTGCCTTGGGCAAGGAATCATGAGCATCTGTGTCATCACCACTGCTAGTCTCTTTGGTGCTAACCTTTCCAGCCTACCACTACCAAAATCTTTGTTGGCCTTTCTACTTTGAACATCATGCAATTTAGAGACAACATTTGCCGCTCTAGTGATGTCCAAAGAAGTAGGACTTTACCCTCACTTCGCTTCATGGTTGCTTTTTTCTGGTTTTATCTTTGTTATGTTTGTAGGATAAAGGCCAAGATGGCGTCGTGCTGAGATGAATTTCACCATGAGAACAAGGCACTACATTATTCCGAAGTAACTTCTTCGATTAGCCTAGCTACTTGGGAGTGCACACCTTACTCTCCCTTCCAGCTAGTTTAGCCTCCATTCCCTATACTTGCAATTTTCCATACCCTCTTTACAAGCCTTCCTAATGCACAAAGCCCTTTCACATGCCCAACCCCCAAGTCCATGATGGATGTAACGCAACTCGCCTGATGGAAAGCATTTGTAGGCAGGTTAAAGCCCCACATGGATGTAACATAACTCATCTCGGGGAGGAAACACCTATCCTACAACAATGACAAGGTTATTTGCAAGTGAACATGGGTGTACAACAAAGGAAAAGAATATATATATATATATAATGCAAGAAAATAGGGACAAGTGCCTAAAAAAATGGCACAAGAATTGCTTTACACTCTCTTTGGCCATAAGTCGACCATCTCTAAGCATTTCGGTGAGAGGTCAAAGGTCAATAAAGAAAGACACCCATGCATGCTAACTCCCTCATAAGCACTTCAATGAGGGATCATGCTATGGCAACAATTTTTCAAAGCATTGAATTTTACATTAATTCCTTCCCTAAACCTATTTCCTCAAATCCAACCCTTGCCCCCTTACTTTAAAATTACTCTCCTAATCACTCTCCCAGTACTCTCAAGTGTAGCAAAGCATGGTCTGAGCGGGTACTAAAGAGAAATGTTGGCGTCTTATTCCTCATGGTGTTTCGTATTCTTTGTCGATGTCTCTCAGACACATCCTCCAGATGTCAACAAAGAGGGATCTTTGAAACACCATAAAATTTGGGACTCTTGTGATTTAGTAGTCTCAAAATTTTGGGCAAGAATATCTGTAGGAATGATGTCACAATGGATTGTGCAGATGACATGACACCTCGGAAGTCCTAATGCTTGCAAAATTACTTCTAAGCTTGCCTGCCAACCTCTACAGCATAGTCAATGTTGCACCTAGCCACAAGGCTAGTTTGCATGAAAGAGGCACCAGGGGTAGACCATACAATTTGGCAAGTTTTCTATTGCACGAGTTGACAAGGTTGCTACACCCTCTAGCCTACCCAGCTTAACACTTGAATCAGCTCATGGTTTACCTAGGGACCATGATAGGAGCTACTGAAAGTGTTTAGGATGAGTGAAATAGTTCAGAAAGTTTTCTAACTGCGAGACCTGCTACACTACGCTATGCTGCATAGCGTAGAAGGCCTTGGGAAGACTAGCCACCAAAGATGCAAATTGATAGTGACTTAGTCCTACGGGATATCTATCCCACTTCACCCTTGATGCATGAGGAACATGATGTAGCAAAATGTAGCAAGTTTTGTCAATAACCCTCTTCATTTGAGTACTACATTGTGCTACGCTACATAGCATAGCACAGCATAGCAGGGATGAACTCTGACAATACTCCTACTCAGATGGATCTAATGGAGTAAGCCTACTTGCCCATGCTTCAACCATCAAACAAGTTTGCTCTGTTGCCATGCTAGGACATGACTGAAATTTTGTGACAAAATTTTTACAAAGTAAGTCAGAATTTGAGTCAAATTGGGTGCTATGTTGTGCTATGCTACGTAGTGTAGCACAGTGTAGTAAGGACAGAACACATGAAGGTCCTCCACCAAGTGGTTCCTAGCAAGGGAATTGCACTTGGCCACATTCAAACCTCCAAGATTGACTATCCCACTTCACCCTTAGGCTTCAAGCAAGGTTTCTCGACAAAGCATTGCAAATCAAACAAGGATGTATGTCACATTGGCTACTACGCTGTGCTATGCTACACAGCGTAGCAAGCACACATAGCATCAAAGTGTCCCAAGGATGGACTCAACAGGTCCCAATACCTTTCAGCATGAGAGATAGGGTTGAAGTTGCTTGCCTAGCTAGGCCTCAGATAGGTATTCTTAGCTTTCAGGTAGGATTTCTTTCAAGATTGGCGGCTACGCTACACTACACTACGCAGCATAGCACAGTGTATCATGTGGGTGTTGATGCTACGGTGATATGCTGGGTAGCGTAAATAGTGTAACACTCATGTGGAAGCATCAAGACATCTTTGGTTAGCTCTAGAACTTGTTGGCAATGGTTACTCTCATCCTGACATCTCTTCAACAGGAAAGATCAGCAAGTCTGCTTTATTTTGCATCCCCTTGACTATTCCCAAAGTTGTCCCTACACTTGACCCTTCCCACAAGAGTAGGGAAGACGTAGTCCTAGAGCATAGGCTCCACTTTGCATTCACTATTAGCATTCCTTGTAAAAAACATGATAGTTCACTGGACTTTGGCACATGTAGCTTGAACAGTATGGTCATAGCATGGTAAGCTTCACATCCACCATTACACAATAGCATGGCATAGTCACGTTTGCACTCTATGGGACCCAGGACACGTGGCATCCAAACCACATTTTTGTCCTGTTCTTGGTCCTATAAATACCCTGGTGAACAACATTCAAGGGGTTGGCTTTTGGAATTTTTAGTGTGGTTGGCTTTCTTGAGCGTGGTTGGCTTTGAGAATCACCTTTCTAGCAGTTGGCTTCAGAGATTGGCATTTTTGCATTTTGGCTCTCCGGTGATTAGCTTTGGCAAGAAAACTAGCAAGAAAAAGGCCCTTGTTAGCAAGTTGTTGATAGCAGTCCAAGGAGTTGTGACCATACTGCTTCATTGTAAGCTATGCCTGTCCACACTGTGCATCAGTTGTACATCTTCAGCCAAGCAAAGATCAAATCCCCCAATCTTGGAATGGTGCACTTTCTCACCCAATCCTATTTCATTTTGTTTTGCTACTATTGTATTTTGCATTGTTCTCCATCAGTTTACGCTTGTCGCTCATCACTTAACTTACACATAACACCTTTAAGAAAAATGTTTACAAAAAGGTTATTGTACACCGACTAAGTCCCTATCTGATTGACCAAATTGTTCAGGGTGCCCCACTTCTGTTTACCCCAGCATGGCCCTTGCACAAATCCGAGGTTGGGCTGTACACTTGATGACCTCTCAGTGTTCTAGCCACCAACATTTTTGGTCGTTATAGTCATGGTGCTAGTTTAAGGTCTTAGAGGATTGTGGTTTCACTAAGTTTAGACCCTAAGAGGCCATCTTACCAATTTAAGGCCTTGGTTCTAGTAGGCTACATGCAGTAAGGCTTTAGATAGGAATGATTGATTAGATTGGCTAACTCATTCCCATCCATGTTTGCAATCTTGAATGTTCCATTGTTGTAGGCTCTAGTAACCAAGAAGGACCCTTTCCAATTGGTTGGTAATTTATCCACATGTTTGGGGATGGCTTTGAATACCAAGTCAGCTTCCTTAATCTTACACTTGGTCAAATTATGGTTGTGTTGCCATTTCTGTCTCTCTTGATATCATTCAATGTGAGTAAGCATTTGCACTCATTGCTCTTCCATTGAGTTTAGGTCCATGGTCCGTACCTCCTTGCATTTTTCATCATTGATGAAATTAGATAAGGCTACTTGGAGTGATGACACCTATAATTCAAGAGGTAAAAAAACTTTAATATCATAAACTAGGCTATAAGGAGTTACATCAGTTACCGTATGACAAGTCGTTTTGTAGGCCCAAAGTGCATGGACAAGCCACTCATGCCACTTGCACTTGTTGTTGTTTAACATATTTTTGAGTAAGTTGATGATGACCTTATTGGTTGCTTCTACTTGTCCATTGGCTTGAGGGTAATATGGCGATGAGAAAGAGTGCTTAATGCTTAGGTTGTGACAAATTTTTTTTATTTCTTGGCTACTATACTATGGTCCATTGTCTTTGACTATGGTCATAGGTATGCCAAAATGGGCTACAATGTTTGTCAAGTATGAATTTACATGTTTAGATGTAGTCTTTCTAAGAGGAATAGCCTCAACCCACTTTGTAAAGTATTTAGTTGTAGTAATGTTGAAGCTATGACCTATGGAAGACTTAGGCGTTATTGGTCCAGTGATATCCAACACCCACCATTAGAATGTCTAAGTTATCTAAGTAGTGTGCAACTCAGTTGGTGGTACATTTATGAGATTGCTATGCCATTTTCATGTGTCACAAGTTTTGAAATTTTGTAGATAGCCATTTTTCATATAGGGCCACTAATAGCCTAACTGTCTAATCTTAGAGGCCATAGTTCTAGGTCCTATATGTTCCCCATAAACACCTTCATGAACTTGCTCTAGGACTGTTTGGGCTTTAGTTTTACCTAAGCATACTATCAATATGCCATCATAGGACCATCAACATAATGTGTTATTGTCTACAATGATATACTATTTTGATTGTTTATGTATGATGCCTTTTTGAGTAGTAGTCAAACTTTGTGAAGGTTCACCATGCATGAGGTAAAACTTGATATCATCATACCACTTCCTTGTAGGAGTAGTATGAACTATGACCACAAAGGCATTGTCAGTGCTCTTGCATGATGGGAATAGCACAGTCCATGGTCAAGATGGGAAACTTACTAAACACATTTAGTGTTACACTGAGGGCTAGCATTGTAATGGTATTGACTATAGAATTTTCATTTTGGGGTATATGTTGGATGTTAACTTGTATAACTTGTTGTAACAATTTCTTTCCTAAGTCATAATAAGGTTGTGAATGTTTAATGTTGCATACATAAAGCTTAGTCACTTGGTTGACCACAAGTTGTGAATTGTTGTTTATTGTTAAATGCTTGATTCCTAGGTCATGAGCTACCATCATTCCTATGATCAAACCCTCACACTTTGCTATGTTGTTGGTACATGAAAATTCAAAACACTAGATGAAGGATTAGATTTATGTAGATGGGAATGTTATGATGGCAGTGGCACTAGCCCCATGGGTAGTTGAAGCTTTGTCAAAGTGCATGACTAGCTCATAACCCTTGGGAACTTGGCTAATGGTGTTAACATGTTCATCAGGGAACTTAGGATCTATGGTTGCTTGGTCATCAATAGGAGAAATAATAAGTTGTATGGCTATGGTTTGACATTTCGTTGAGGATTGGGAGATGTAATGAAGGTCAAACTCTACTATTATGGCTTTCCATTAGGTTATATGGCTAATTTGATAGATGTTGGGCATTATGGCTCTGAGCATGTTTTGTTTGCAAATGACATTAACTTGGCTTCTGAAGAGGTAGTGTCTCCACTTCTTCAATGAGAAGACTAGTGCTAGACAATACTTTTCCACTTTAGTGTATCATGTCTCATGGGAAACTAATGCATGGCTAAGGCAGTATATTGTTTGCTTCATCATCATGTTTTTGATAGAGTAGAGAGGTAATGGATGTGTTGGAGATATTAAGGTGGATGTAAAATAGTTTACCCTCTTGTGGAGGATAGATTGTTGGTAGTTGTGCCAAATCTTGCTTAAGGTTTGCAAAGGCCTCTTGGCATTGAGCCTTCCACTCATAGTGAGTTCCTTTCTTAAGAAAGTGTTGCATAGGTTGTAACTTATCCATAAGTATAGTGATTAACCTAGGAATAAATTGTAATATGCCTTGTAATCCTTGAAGCTTCTTAAGATTAGTAGATGTCACCAAGTTGGATATGACCATAATCTTATCAAGATCACCATGTATTCTTTCTTCAAACAATACAAAGCCAAGCATCTTATTGATTTTAACATCAAAGACATACTTTTTGGGATAAAGCCTAAGCTCATATTTGAGGCATCATTTAAGCACAACATCTAGGTCATTAGCATGATTGTTGGTCACTTTGGACTTAACAACTATATTGTCTATGTTATCATTAAGAAAACCTAGCATGTAATCACTAATGATGTATGCCACAACTCTTTAGTAGGTTGCTCCTACATTCCTAAGGCCAAAGGACATCATGGAATAGAAAAAGGCCCCCCAAGGGGTCATGAAGGTTGTGATAAGTTGATGTTTTGGGTTGATCCTAATCTAGTTGTATCTCAAGAATTGATCCATGAAGGATGACAAGGCATGTCCAATCGTGGAATCGATAAGTTGATCAATACTAGGCAAAGGAAAGTCATCCTTGATGGTTACCTTATTTAGGTCTCAAAAATCTATGCAAATTTAGATACTTCCATTTTTCTTAGGGACTACCACTATGTTGGACATCCATTTTGTGTAATCAATAGCTCTAATGAAACCAACTTGGTATAGCTTTGTGATTTCATCATGAATTTCCAAGGCTAAATCAAGTCTAATCTTGCAAAATTTCTGCTTAATTGGTCTAATGCTAGGATCTAGTATGATGTTTTGTTGCACTAAATGTGGGTCTAAGCTTGGCATATCTTCATATGACTAGGCAAAGGCCTTGATGTTGCCTTATAGGAGCTTGTTGAGGTTTCAATGACGAACATAGTTTTAGGGTGTTTTCCTTACCATTGTGTGTCATGACAGGAGTCTCAACTAGAGAGTCTTTAGTAATATCACTAGCCTCAAGGTCAAGGATCTTAACTAGGTTTTTAGGCCATTCAAGAGGTTTCTCAATAGAGTCTATGTGGTCAACAAGACTCTTAGGCTCAAGATCCAGGCAATCAAAGTCAACACATTATTCAACATTACCATGGGATCCATGTAGGCACAAAGGTAAATTGATTTGCTTCTAGGTACTCATGCTTTAATCTTGCATGTCAACCAAAATCATATTAAGTGGCAGATGGGTAAAAATGCATAGATAATGTTAAAATGCTATGTAATTATGTAAATACATGCTATTATAATGCTAAATACAATGTAAACAAGGTCATCTAGGCTATAAGGAGGTAGAAATAAATAATCACAATGGAAAAAGGGCTAAACAAAGGCCAAATAAAGGTCCAACATGGTGCAACAAAGTGAAGAATGAAAAATGAGGGTAAAATGATTGACAAAGTTTGTGATCTTGCTAGTTTTAGGCCTTGGCAAGATGTAGTGCTAGTTTTAGACCTTAGCTGGCCATGGTTACATGGTGTTAAATGGTGGTTAGCGAAAGTCAAAATACATCATTTAATACCAATCAGAGGCCAAACAAGGCTTTACAAAGGTCATAATAAAAAAAATAAGATGAATCTAGGGAAACATAAAGCCATGTAGGGGCCATACGATGGCCAAGAGGGGAAACAGGCCAAAAAAGGTTGAAACTTTATGAAACAAGGTTAAATTGATGAAAGTGGGATGCATGTGGTAAAAATTGGCTAATAGTGGTTAAACAAGATTAGATTTTCCCAGTTTTAGGCCTTAGCAAGCCATGGTTTAAGGCTACTAGGGTGCTAGATGAGTTTAGGCATCAAACAGGGCTATTTTGAGGCTATTTGAACTGAAATTGCAAGGTTTTTAGGGTATTCACATTGGATCTATGTTGGCTATCATAGATGGGGTGACTCCTAGCATGGATCAGACATCTAGGTAGTTTCTCAAGCTAATTTGAGTAGTTTTTAACTCCTTGTGACTTGCATGCCAGCATAGTGTACTAAGGAATTGATTAGGCTAGTTTTGGCATTAGTTTCAACCCTTGAGAATCCTTATTGAAGCCTAGATCTACCACTCAAATTAGGCAGTGTGGATACCAATGAAAATGGATTACATGATATCCAGAGGGTCAAAATTGGGATTCTAGGACCTTTCCAAGGTACCGTAGTGCTAGATTTGTAAGGATTGGTCATTTTGGAGGTTGAAAATGATAAAAAAGAAGGTTTAAAAGTTATGGCCCTTGTATCCATGCTACCCAATGTTAATAATCAAGATTTGGGATATAATGATATTAAACAGGGTTAGATTTGTAGTTGGAACCAAGTTTCTGTAGTTGTGCACTCCCAAACTAAGTTTTGAGGCCATTTCAGAAGGGTTTTGAGCATGAAATCAATTTGGAGGTAGTATCCATGCTAGGTCTACATTGGCTAGCTTGGATCCATCATGGATGATGAGGGCTGCTCTTGCTTTTTGGTCCTAGAAACAAATTGACCAAGTTTTCATGCTTCTAGGGCTAGAAATAGTCATCATCCATGCTCTTGGTTTTTAGTTAAATCTAGCTAGGTTTTAAGAATGTTTGAGGTCATGAATTTTCATCCCCCATTATCCTCACTGGGTAGCATTGATCATGTGTGGATGAGGGGGTCTGGTGTGTTTCAAGGTTAAAACAAGGTCAAAAAATGTACACTCAAGGCTGAGATGTTATAGGCTTTTATGGAGTAGGGTTTTGGTCTTTAGGGATGTTGATTTGCTATCAAAAGTGGATAGGTAGCTCATCCACATTGGATCCATGTTGCTCGATGTGGATTAGGCCTTCCTCAGCATTAATAGATAAAAAATGTTAGACCTAGGCCAATTCATTAGCAAGTTGATCATGCATGTTAGCTCCCAAGGTTGCCAATGTTAAGGGCTAGGGTTTTACGTCAAAATTTAGCAGTTTTGAGGGCTTCTAAGTGGATTTTGAGGTTACCCCTAGATCCATGTTGGTTCCATACTAGCCAACATGGAGGATCTAAGGGAGTTAACTTGTTGCAGGTTTTGGTTAATTTTGTAAAGTCTAAAGTCTCTAGGAGGTGTTGACAGGGTTCTAGGATGAAGATGACACAACTCAAATTTGTTTTGATGTATTTGTGATCCCCTATGAACTTTCCTTAATGCATTCATGATGGATCCACACTAGCAAACATGGATGAGGGGTGCTTAGTGTGAAAGTGAGTAAAATTAGTAAATGAGATTAGGTTTTACAAGTCTTAGCTCCTGAAATCTTCAAGAAGGTTGGATTGTCAATACAAGTTAACATCAATGCAAATTTTATGAGTTTTTGGCAATACCCCTCTCATCCACACTAGATCCATTTTGGGTAGTGTGGATGAGGTTTCCCCAATGTGGCTCTACTTGGTTTTTAAATTTTTGATGACTTTTGACAAGATTCGATAGGGTTTCAAAGCTACCGATTTCGTAGGGGGGGCGGGGGGTGGTGAGGGTGAATATTTGATGTCAAAATCCATTGGTTTGAAGGCTTCTTGGTGTCTCATGTAGTCTTCCACCCTTTATTCACACTTGGTAGTGTGGCTCCAATGTGGATGAGAAAGGGATGAGAGATTTTTTCCATTTCTATTCAATGTTTTAGCATTTGAAAGCTTTGGAAGGCTCTGGTAGGGTTGTAAGTTCACTAGGGTAGGTATTAAGGTTATTTTTGGAGATTTTTTTAGCATACCCGAAGGCACCCATGCTAGATCCACACTGGGGAACATGGATGGGGGGTTCACTAGCATGAACAAGGTTTTATATGTAAATATTGGCTCAAATCTTAACAACTATGAACTACTGGAGACCATGGAATGGTTTCTAGGCTATGTAAGTAGATTTCATGGATGTTTAAGGTTATGGAAAGTGATTTATGGAATACCTCTAGGGCACCCACATTGGATCCATGTTGGGAAAAATTGATGGAGGGTTCACTAGTGTGGGGAAGAGTTTTAAATGCAAAAAGTAAATTATTTTTGGCCAATCTATGTTACTAGAAGCTAATAAGGGGCGTTAGAGTCAAAATATGGTTATTGGGTGGTTGATTTTGGCAATTTAGGATCACCCCCATCCATCCACATTGGGCAACATGGATGGAGCCCCCTTAGAATAGATTAATGAGATTTAAAAGTTTTAATCACTTTTGACTAGCTTTACTGAGGTTTCAGAGCTTTTGAGGATGACTGGAAGGGTTTAAGACTTTGTGGGACCTACCTTGGGGATTAGATTATAGCTTCGTGAGCACCAAAGGATGAGTATGGATGGTAGCCTCCTTGGGCAATGTTAAAGCCATGCTGGGTAGCATTGCTCCAATGTGAATGCCCAAAGTGGCAAGCTTTTTTAAGATCTTACCCCTTGCTAGGATCTAGGATTCATGTATGTTGATGGTGGCTACAGCAAGGTTAGGTAGCTAAGGGGATAGAACCCACACTGGATCCATGATGCCTAGTGTGGATGCATGGGTGGATAAGGGTAGAACATGATTTCTATGTTCCAAGGGGTTAAAATTCCAACATTGGTAAGGTTTCCAAGCTTGGAACACCATGCATGGGATGTGTATGATGGGGCTCACCATAAGAAATTTAAGAATTTGAACTTAGTGCTGTCTCCCACCACTCCTAGCATTAAAAAAGCATTCCCCCCTTCACACTTCAATGTACCATGAATTTCATTGGACAAAATTGGTAAAGAGGGTATGAAAGAAGGCATTTAGGTTTTAAATCTAGGTTTTATTTTCTATTCTACCAAAAATCCATTACAAATTATCATTCTCTACTATAGAACACTTCTTAGATCTCTAGCAAAGATTTTCTTGTTTCAACACTTCTCACCTTCAACATGGTTGATCTAGATCTCCACTCCCCCTCACCCCCTGGCCCGCCAATTTAATGTTGAAGCTCAAACTCTTTAGTTTTTAGAGTTTTCTCAATGTTGATCAGCAAGGATGTAGAAGAAAGGCACTGACAATAAGAACCTAGCTATTAAGGAAGCGGATGTAGTAGCCCAAGGCATCTCTCATCTACCTAGGCCTATTGTGATGCCAAGTTCGCATGTTGTGACCCCAAGGTAGGCCACTGCTAGTTGCTTTGTTTATTTGTTAACCATTTTTTATGTTTTCTTTAGTTGGGGATAGGGCTATTTTTCTAGATCTTGGTTGTTCTGCTCACTAAAAATGAATTTTGATGAAATCCCATCTCCTATTTTGATGTTTTTCATGTGGATCTAGGGTTAGTTGGTTATTTTGACTTCTTTTAATTAGGTTTTGATGTTTTATATGAATTTTTAACCAGTTTTGACAAAAAAGCAAGCGTAATGTTGAATTTTTAATTAAGAAATTAGTTAGGAATTGTTAAAATTTATGGTTTTGGGTTTTTAGAGCTTGATTTAAGCTTTCCATTGGTTGTGACCTTATTAGATTTGGAGCTGTAACGAGGGAGATTTGGCCATTTTTGTTACATTGCATGGTTGATGTTTATGCATTTTTAGATTTTCATAGACATTTACAAACTTTTTTTGAAGAAACGGCAAGGGTTTTGAATTTTTTATGGTCATGGATGCATAGGGCTCAATTTGAGCTTTCAAATGGTGGTAGAATCACTCCATTTGGAGTTAAAAAAAAATTTGGAAAATTTTTTAACAACCCTACGTGAAAGGGGATTTCTAGTGATAGCCACGATCATGTTAGTTTGGTTACATTTTATGTAAAAATGGCTATGGATTTTGACTTTTTCTAGTTATGGCTACAAATTTTATGATTTTATAATTCCTTAAATGGTGGAATCACTAAAATTGAAGTTAAAATGAATTTGTAGTGAATATTTCATTAAGGTTGTGTAAATCAAGATTTGTTGTGGTTGTATTTGTTTTACCCCTTGGAGATGGGCAACTTTGACACACTTCAAAAGTTTTATTGTTAAGGTCTCATGCTCCTAGGAATGCCTAAGGATGTTGAAAATGTACTAAATGTGGTTTCAATGCTACTAAAATTTTTTATTATTTTTAATAAGTGCTCTCATATGGCTACTTTCTAGGTTTTGAAGGTATATTCATGTCAATGTTGTTCTAAACTAAGGCATAATTTTGATCATGAAGTTTTGGCTACACTATATAAAGGTTGTAATTATGTTGATGTTGAATTTATAAATGAATTTTAGCTAACACCTTAGAGTTTTTTTACAAGGGCTAATTTCACCCCCAACTAGGATGTTTGGTAAAATTGTTTAAGAAATTCTAAGTGTTGAAACTTGATGTTAATTGTGTTTTGATTTTCTATTCATGAAGGCCCTGTTGAAACCTATCCTCATTATGGTTGAGTTGGTAGGCATCTTACGCTATATCAACTAGCCTAAGATGAACACCCCCTAGACTTGGTTTGGAATGAGGCTCACTATGGTTCCACCTAGGGGCAAGGAAATTCCTTACATACATCTTGTAGAACTTTAGTGTGATCCTATGCTTACACTTGTCTAAAGATGTGGCAAGGGTTATAGCGGAGACCTTGTTTCTTGGGTTTTTGAGATTGATCATTAGGTTTATAATTAATGATCCTAAAACCTAAGTAGCAAGGGAGTTGGTAGAGATTAGGAACATCGTCGACACACAATACTTGTTGGAGATCTAGAGCACACCAAAGTATTCTTAGTATAATGTTGATAATGCTCTGATGATGGCACACAAATTCCACACACTATTCCAGAATCCACCTAACACCATGTACCGACTACAAGGGTAAGCATAATTATTATAGTTTTCTAACTTTTTTGGTTTTACTAATTTGATTACCTTTCTTAACTTGTTGATTTCATGCACATCTTGCAGATATAGGGTTAATGAGAAAGGCTTGATTAAGAATGATCAAACCTTGATGGTGGCCCAAACTACCTTAAATGTATTTACCAAAGGCCCCAAGATCAGAATTTTTGTATATAAGTAGTTAAGAGGGAACTTAGATAAATACACCAATATGTTTAACCCTACTTACAAGAAGTGTGTAGCTACTGAAACAATACATAGCTAATGTGTAGCCCCCAAGAACATTAGGGAGAAGTGTGTTGCTATTGGGACCCTCACTCAAGCCTCATCGAACAAGAAAAAGAGAAATGAAAATAAGAATGGTTTGCTATGTTATGAATTTTGTTTCTACGGCTACATTTTGGTTTTGCTATACGTGCCTATGTTGATGCTAAGCATTTGGTTATTGCCTTGTAGGACCTTCCACTTCTTCTAACATCACCTTATCTATTTTAGGATGCTTCAAGGATACCCTCATCTTGATGTTCGATGAGGTGAGGCCAGCACAAAAGTGGTTGAGGGGATAGGAACCTAGAAGCATCCATGAAAACATTAAGCATGCAGGCTTGCTTAATGTTTTCATGGAACCTTCCCCCTCCATTCTTGCCATAAAGATGCTAAACATTATTGACTCCTTCGATGTAGGAGCCAATCAATTGAGCATAACAGTATAAGATGTGCCAATCACCTTTCACATCAATGATGAGACCTTTTGTGACTTATTTGGTATTCTTGCTAATGGGATGAAGGTTGCCACCAAAGCAATGAAGGAAGTCAACTAGCATGAGGAAGTTGAGGAGTGGTTTGGTGCTAGCAAGGGCCACTTTGGACATGCCTTAGATGGCTTCATGAATCCTAAAGCAAAGGAGTCATATCCTTTGTTTTAATCTTGTGCCTTTTCTAAACTGTTATCATAAAAGAAAGTGATTGACATTGTGCTGGGGTGGACCTTTAAGAAGGTCCTAATAGGGGGTATTTAGTTCAATTTTGCTTCTTCCTTGGCTACAGGGCTTTGAGAAGAGATCCTCAAGCTTCATGAAGATACCTCTATCATAATTCACATGCATTATGTTTTTTTTGTAGGTTATTTGAAGAGGCTTGTAGAGTTCCTGATGGTGAGGAGGGGTGGACATTTTGTAGATTGAGACTAGCTCTCTAAGCCTTGGATAAAGCATATTTATCCTACCATGTAGGTCTAGAACCCACCAAAGGAGATGGATGATTCGCTATTTGTTACCACCAAGGATTTTCATGGTAGGTAGTGTGATTCCCTTGACAACACAAGGGAGAAGCCTCTCACAATTCTAGCAAATGTCAAGAGAGCCTAAGGGTTATGTTTTGAGGTTGATGGGGTAGCCAAGGTGAAATTGAAATGGACTATGGAGGAAGCATCACTAACGTTAAAGACATCCACCATGAAGAACCTTAAGTTGAGGCTCAACAGGTCACATTAGGCAATTACCAGTATGTCTTACTATGTTTTAGTGTTTAGTTATGCTATGTTTTATGGCTATGTTATTTTTTCATGTGCTAACTTGTTTTATGTCTTATGGTTATAGATAAGTATCTGGATATGGTAGCCTAAGCTACCACTGAGGGGTGTAGTTGTAGCAGTGGAGGAGGCACAGAGGCATGCCACTACCATAGTTGTGGAGGAACAAAGGTGTGCAAAGGAGGCATTCTTACAACAACATGAGGTTGAAAAGTTAGCCAACATTGATTTGGATGACCTTGATACCTTGTGTAGTGAGCCATTTCCAAGCACATCCTCCATCGTCATCCTAGAGGAGGAAGAGGAGGAGCCATGTACACATGCATCTTAGTGCTACTCATTATATCCTATGGTTTTATGTTTTTCATTCTAACCTTTCAATGATTGTTATGCTTATTGTAGTTCTTGAGCCACAACAAAGGCTCCTATCCCTAAATTCCATGTGAAACCATGGGCAGAGGTCCCAGACAAGGTGGAGTTCATGCATGGGATGGCCTAGGACATCATCGAATGGTTATTAGAAGTTGCACCTAAGATCGATAAGAACTATGATTTATCTGCCTTAGTTTTTTTGCTATGAGTTGTATTCATGTTATGGCTATCTTAGGTTATATATAGTGCTAATAATTATATTGATGGTCATGATTTGTTTGAAGTGCCATCAATTACGTGGGACCCAAACTACGACATGGAATTTGATAACCTATCGAAGCTTCCCTCTGATGTTCAGAATTTCCTAATAAAGTTATATGAAACTACCATTGATCTTGTAGTTTCATGTGCAAAAAATTCATGGGAATTTCAAAGGTCCAATGAATCTATATGGGAGAAAGTTGTGGCCTTGAGGGAGGAGACTAAGAGGCACGCCAAGAAGATTAGGGACCTTGAGGATTGTAAGGCCTTTGTAAAAGCCCAAGTGGCTAACTTAGAAAATTTACAGACCAAAGAGATCACCTAGGCCTACTATTGACACACCATCCATGACAAGGTTGCCCTTGCTAGCGAGGTGGTGGAGCAATGGATGCAAATGAATTTGATCTTCCAAAAAGCCAAGGATTGGAAAGATTACTATGTCTAGGTCCTATAGTGTGGCAAGACATAACAAGATCATAAGAGGTAGTAGAAGGCTAATCAGGAGGCATACTTTAAGTTGCTCAAAGATGAGATGCCTGAATAATGCAAGAGAGAGTTGTTCATCTAGGGGATTTAAGCTAAGAGCGCTTACTAGATCTTTGAAAGCACTCTCATGGTGGCCAAATCTCCTACTCCTAAGATCACTATGATTGTAGGTAAGACTTCTATGGCTACAATGTCATGGGACCTACCAAATTGAAATGGGGTGGACCCAACAAACATCCTTATAGGCATTAATTTCAAGGATGTTGACTAGGCCAACATGACAGAAGACTAGATTCTCCATCATTTGAAGATTGATCTTAAACATCTATCCCTAAAATTCATTAAGTTGGATTCCCTATAGGGTTGATGGCTTGTTTTTAGTTTTATCATTTTGGTTTTGTTTAAGTCATCATTTTATTGTTTGATTATTGATTAGTTTCATGTTGATCTATCATAGGCATTGGGTAATGTTGGTAGCCCCATCAGTGATGGCAATGATGATGATCTTTCACCTCCTCTTTTGGATGTTCCATAGTGCTACTGGATGTCTGTTGTGACAACTTCTTGTTGTTGTTTCATTTTGATTTTTGGTGGATGTTGTACAGCCAGTGTTGGCCCATGTTTTAGTTGTAGACAGTTTATAGTTGTTTATTGTTTTAACATGTGCCACATAGTGTGCCTATGGCTATTTATGTTTAAATGTTTTAAACTTTAAGCTTCAATTTTGGTTTTGGCTATATATGTTGTTAATGGCTTTACTATTTTAAGGTCTTAATGTTATAAATGTTGTAAATGACTATGTTGTAGATGGCTACGTTGGCAATGTTGAAAATGGCTATAAATTTTTAGTCTAAGAACACATATATGTTATAATATTATTTTCCATTTTAAGGCCATGATGAGTTGTGGGATACTTGCCAATTTTAGGCCATGGCAGGTCATGTGCTATAAAAGGATGTTGCTAGTTTTAAACCATGGAGGACCATAGGATACTTGCCAATTTTAGGCCATGGTAAACCATGTGTTGTAAAAGGATGTTGCCAATTTTATTCCATGGTGGGCCATAGGATACTTGCTAATTTTAGGCCATGGAAGGCCATGTATTGTAAAAGGATGTTACCAGTTTTAGGCCATGGTAGGTCAAGGATACTTGCTAGTTTTAGGCCATGGCAGGCCATGTGTATGATATGGAGTTGGTTTGCCAGTTTTAGGCCATGGCAGGCCATGCATTGTTGCTAGGTTTAGGCCATGGCAAGCCTAGGTTGTAAGGAAAGATATATATATATATATTATATTTTAATATTTTTATGATTTTTCTAGTTTTATAATTTTCATGAGGTTTTTGCACTTTATATTATGCAAAAAAGGGAAAACAAAGAAAGAAAAAGGCTTTGATAAAAATGCAAAAAAGTAAATCTTTAGGTTATATGCAGAAAACAATTAAATTAAAGCAAGTAAAAAGACATGAACAAGAAACAAGAAAATCTAGGCTAGCTAGCAATTAATACATATGTTTACAAAGTCATAGGGGCATAGGGTGCAAGGATTAGGGGCATACATTACTTCTGCAGATGCTTCCTAATCTTTGAGAGATTAGGAAACATGTATGGCTTGTTTTGTACTAGTTTGTACTTCCCATCCCCTTCATTGATGATGTTGAAGGGGAGCTCTTCGCATAGCATGTCTCATATCCCATTGTTGTTGTTTTTGTCCTTTTCCCCTCTCTTGGGTTGCTTAACCTCATGGTTGGGAGTTTCTTCTTGAAACTCAACTTTAGACCTCTACTCTATATTCACATTGTTAATAGCTAGGGAAATTGTGTCATCACCATGAATGATGATTTCACATCTCTCATACGGCAAGTGAATCTCTTGGTAGATTGGTGAGGATACAACTCATAGTTGAGCCAACCAAGATCTTTCCAGGATGAGGTTAAACTCTAGTATTTCCTCTATGACTAAGAAATCCATATTTGTGGGGAATTGCTCCCTTGCCACAAAGTCTAAGGAGATAGACCCCTTAACAACGAGTCGTGATCCATTAAAGGACTTGAGAGCTGATGTTGTAGTATGTTTTATCTACTTTTTCAAGCCTAGACATTCAACTATGGTGCATGGAATGACATTTTTTGCAACCCCATCATCCACATACACCTGGTGCACTTTATACTATCCCATCCATATCATGATGAAAAGATAAGCTTTAGTCACCTCACCATTTTGGGGACTTGTTTTGATATTGCTATCACAAAACACTAGTGATGTTGACTTCTTCTTCCTTAGTCAAGAAGGAACCATCATTGGATGGATGGATTTCTCATTAGTAGGAATGTCCTTGCTAATGGGGATAGAAGTCAACATCTTGACTAGTGCTTCACAATGTGTAGTAGAAGTCATAACTAAGTCATATAGTCTCAAGGTTGTGTTTTTCTATTTGAGAGACTACTTAACATGATCCATTGCATTTAAGAAGTTCTTGTCATTGACCATGAGCTTGTTACCCTGGTTGTGCTTAACTTCCTCCATGCATCCCAAAATGTATACCTTGTTTTTGTGTTGTTGTTGTTACTTCTCCTCTTTTCCTCTTCCTTGGTTTTTAGTTTCCCCTTATGATTTCCCCCTTTAACAACATTGAAATATGAGAGTGTGAGATCCTCCCATCTCCCCCCCTTATTTTCCCCTTGCCATACCCATCATAGAAGGTAGCTAGGAAGCCAACGTGGGTGAAGTTTGTTAGCAACCATTTTACCTTTCCATTTTTTGTAAAGGAGTATATCCCCTTATCCCCCACTTAGTATTTATAGTAAGTAGTTCATTTTTGGCTATTTTTGTTTCTTTTGATCATTTTTGAATTCCATTCACTAGAATTTACTCCTATTTTTACCTTTTATACCTTGTCTCAAGCCATTTCTAGCATAATAGCCATGTCTCTTTCATAATCGATCAAGTTGCCTTACAACTATACCAACAATGGGTATGATCAATACTACATGAGGATTTATGACCCCAAAGACCCTACCATGATGGAATGTAGAAAATCATTGAGACTTAGGGTCAAAATTCCTAGGTTCTTGGTAATAAATGAAGAGCACTATAACTTCATTTGCACTAAGATCTAGGTTGACATGCTAACCCCATGAGTGGAAGTAGAGGCCAAGAGGGAATTTGAGCTAATCCATCATAATGGGAAGGAGTATATTTCCTCATCCTATGACCAAATACCCCTTAATGACATCTACACTAATATCTTATCCCTCATCATTGAGATTGACAATGATAATTGAAAGGCTTCCTTAGATGAGCAACTAGAGGAGAAAGATGAATTTGGGATAGAATATGAGCCTTAGAACCTTTTGTGGGAACTCTTACAACAAGGGACCCCCCAAGTTTATAGTATCCACTTCTACCCCCTTTGCCTCTTCTTTTGGACACATCCAACCACCTTTTTCCCCACCTTACTTGATCATGTTTGGATCCACACCAGTCATCGTTGTGCACCAAGCATAACCAGTGTCGGAACCAGCCAATTTTCATGTCTTGATGCCACTTGCCACCTAGCCTAAGTTAGTATGATTGACATAAATAGTAGTTACTACAACTAATTCATTGATCAATCAAATGGGATCCATCATGTGACCTCAAGTAACCCAAGGGTCACATATCCCCTTTTTTCCATTTGTGCCTTAGATACCAGCACAACAATTTTTCTCCTTATTTGGCCCATATACTACAACCATGACACAACTTCTTCCCTTTATCTTATAGGTGATAGCAAGGTCACAATCCTTTTAATGAATAACATAGCCATATGTACAAATCTTGTAGCCAACAGGGGTGCCACAGGGCCTAAATTAGGCCTTCTAGATGATCCAAGACTTGACGAAGGAGTTGAGGAGGCTTAAAGCCTCTACTTCCCAAAGTGTTAAGAGCATGGATTTTTACCAAGATGATTCCATTAGTCCTGTGGTCCAACCATTGACACTTCCTCTTGGTGTCCCTATCCCTCAATTCAGTAAGTACAATGGAGAAGGTGATCCCAACGCTCACCTTATAACCTTTCAATTCAAGTACTTGCTATTACAACCATGGTTGCACATCATAATGAGAATCTTCCCTATGTCCTTGACTAGGAAAGCACTTGATTGATATTGTGCCCTACCCAAAGGATCTATATCCTCCCTTGAAGACCTAATTACCAAATCTATTAACAACTGTAAGTATAACTTGAAGCCTGATACTATGCTCAACCAACTAATAAAGGTTAAGAAGGAATCCCTTGAACCTATGTAGAAGTTCATCCAATGGTGGAATGACCTGCTAAATGAAATACCAAAGAATATAGTTGAAGCTCATATTTTGGCTATGTTTAAGGGGGTGGTGAATGATTTCATTAAATTCAAGTTATACTATCTTAGTCCATGGACACTTAGTCAGGCATTCTCCCAGACCAAGAACATAGAGGATGCTGTGGAGGCCAGTCATGACCCAACCTATGTGACATAAAAAATCAACACACATGGAGGGACAACGATAAGAACAAAAAAAACAACATGGCTATAGCAATAGTGGCCAAAGAGGCTAAGACCACTAACTAGGGGCCAAGGACCAACCCACATAAAGCCTGTACTAATAACCAAGATAACCAACTGTCGACCTCTAGGGCCACCACATTGACAACAACTAGATCCAACTTTGAAAATAAGGACAAGTCTAAATATACCAAGCTATCATTAAAACCATTTAAGCTATTAAACCAACTACTAAAAAGTGGATACATGCAATATAAGCAGATGATCAAAGCTTCCTAAAAGACGTGTGATAGGCTATGTGAGATAATCAAAGATCAAACTAGAGTAACAAAAGATGTCCAAAAATTTCCTAAATATTTTAGTTTTGACCAATTTTGCACTATCATCAACAACTTGATCATGACACAAACTTTTGCCTTATGCTGAAGGATGACTTGCAAAAGATGATAGATAGATGAGAGCTGGTTTTAGATGCATCCAACTTTGTCCAACCATAGAACCAATTGATGTAAGTGTATAAAGATCCATTGACCATAAAAAATGTTACATACATTATATCATAATTTAATGTAGATGGAAATTAGACTCTCGTGAGTGAACCATTTATGATTTGGGTTCCCCTCTTAAGGAAATGACTTCTTTAGCTTCCACTAGCTCAAGATCCTTCTTTGTCATGAGAGTACCATCATGAGTGCTTGCAAGGGAATATTTTGTCATTAGGGTGTCCCAAACCACTATAACCTAGCAATATATAGCCCAAATAACCAACATAACCATAGAATAACCTCTTATGGTGGCCAATGCTATAGCCTCTTTCTCAAACCAATGGCAAACAACCAAAAGGCTTCAACCAACCAAAGGAAGAAGCATAAGTAAAATAATAATAACAAGGGTGAAAAGCAAGCTAAGGCATAGAAGGAAGTGGACCCATGGAAGCCCACTTCCATATCATCTATGCTCATGACATCTTCTACCCAACCCACATCAACTAGTAAGCCACAAGAGGATCTTAAGATTCAAAATTAGAAGAAAGAGGAGAGACCTCAATAGCAACAACATAATGTCAAAGTTCACATTTTGGGGTGCATGAAGGAAGTGAAGCACAACTAGGGTGACAAGCCAATGGCCAATGATAAAAAATTTCTTAGTGCTATGAAATAGTTTAAATAGTTCCTTAAGCAAAAGAATACAACCTTGAGTTTGTATGACCTGATCATGACTTTCGTTACACATCGTGAGGTGCTAGTCAAGATGTTGACTTCTATCCCTATTAGTGAGGACATCCCTGGTAACAAGGAATCCATCTATGCTATAATAGTTCCTTTTTTTACCAAGGTAAAATAAGTTAACATCATTGGTATTTAGCAATAGCGAGGTTAAGATTAACTCCTAGAATGGCAAAGTAACTAGGGCTCCTTTTTTCATCACGATTCAAGTGGGGTAGTTTAAGATGCATTGAGTACATGTAGGTGATGGGGCTACAAAAATGTCATTCCATGCATCATCATTGAATAATTAGGCTTGACCAAGTAGATACAACACACATCAACAACCACTCTCAAATCCTTCAATGGATCAAGGGTTGCTATAAAATGCATTGAGTGCATGTAGATGATGGGGTTGTAACATCCATGCACCATCATTGAACAATTAGGCTTGACCAAGTAGATACAACACACATCAACAACCACTCTCAAATCCTTCAATAGATCAAGGGTTTTTATCAAGGGGTTTATCTCCTTGGATTTTGTGATAAGGGAGCAATTCCCCATGATTGTAAATTTCTTAGTGGTGGAAGAGACACTAGGGTTTAACCTTATCCTGGGAAGACCTTGGTTGGCTTAGTTATGAGTTGTGTCCTCACCCATCCATCAAGAGATTACCTTCCTTATGAGGGAGTTGAGATCATCATTCATGGTGATAACACAGTGCCCCTAGTTGTTAACAACACAAACATAGAGTAGGGGTCTAAAGTGGAATTTGAAGAAGAAATTCCTAGCCATGAAATCTAGCAACTCTAGAAAGCCAATAATGACAACGATGGGCAATGGGATGCATTCTGGGATGAACTCCCTTTTAATATCATCAATGAAGGATATGGTGAATAAAAATTTATGTAGAATAGACCTTACACATTTTCTAATCTTTAAAAGATTAGGAAGAGTCTACACAAGTGAAGTACACCTCAAGCCTTCCAATCCATGCCCTTACAACCATATAGCGACATGTACCAATGGCTATGTAACCTAAGTTTTATTTATTGATCTATTATGATTTTTTGTGTGCTTTATTTTACCTTTTTATGCATGTTGCCTAAGTTTTTACTTTCATTTGCATTTTTGTGTGTTTATTAGAACCTTTCATTTTTTTTACTTTTGTGCATGTTTCAAAACTAGAAAACCCATAAAAACTTTAAAACAAAAAATTGCTAAAAATATTACTTTCCTTTTAATGAGGGCCCTCTATGGCCTAAAACTAGCAAAACCCACAAATTGCTATGGCCTAAAATTGGCAAACATATGGCTTGCCAAGGCCTTAAATTGATACCACAGTCCACTAAGACTTTAAACTAGTGTTGTGGCCCACCTTGGCCTTAAACTAAGGATAAACATGTGACCTTCCATGGCCAAAAATTGGAAAGTAATCCTTATTTTATCACCATTCATAATCCTATATTTTAACTATTTTCAACATAGCCAAGGTAGCCATTAGTAGCATAGCCTTGATTACAACATTTATAACCTTAAAACCTTAAAGCCATCAACAACATATATAGGCAAAACTAAAAATTTAAAACATTTTTAAATAATATATATATAGCCATGGTCACACTTTGTGACATAAATATAAAAACCATAAATCATAAGTGTCAAAATTTCTACAACTAAAGCATTGGCCAACATGGGTCATACAATGTCTAACATGAAAGAAAAAAAATAAAATCATTAATAGAGGCTATCACATCATGCATCCAGTGGTGCCAAGGGAGCACCTAGAGGGTGAGGAGGTGGTGGTGCATCATCATCGCCTGCATCATTGGGGCCACCGACATGATATGATGCCTGTGACATAACAACATACAACCAATTAATAACCAGCATGATCAAAATCATGACATAAAAAAATGCAAAACTAAAACTTGAAATGTACAACATAAACACCATCAAACCTATGGGGAATCCAACTCTATAAACTCTTAGGAAAGATGGTGAAGGCCAGTCTCTAAACATTGGAGAATCTAGTCTTCCTTCATGTTTGCCCAATCAATGTCCCTAATATTGATGCCTATGAAGACATTAGTCCTGCCCATGCCCATCCATGATGGTGGCTCCCATGATCCTGTAGCTATAGAAACCTCATCTGTAGCCGTAGTGATCTAGGGAGTGGAAGACTCAACTACTGTGAGAGTGCTTTCAAAGAGACTGAAAGCACTCTTAGCTTGGATACCCTAGATAAATAGATTCCTTTTCTTCATTTAATTGTCTCTCTCTTTAGCCACTTTAGATATGCCTTTGAATTGATCTTATACTTTTGCTTGTAATCCTTCTATGTCTTATCCCACTCTAGGACCCAAGCACTATAATCCTTCCAATCCTTGGCCTTTTGGGAGATCAAATCCATCTGCATCTACTACTCATGCAACTCTCAAGAGGGGGAAACCTTGTCATGGATAGTGCACTAGTAGTGGGTCCACTTGATCTCCTTGGTTTGAAAGGTCCTTGAGTTATCCACTTGGGCTTGTTCAAAGGCCTTGTGATCCTCAAGATCCTAGATCTTCTTGACTTGATTTTTATTTTCATTCTTCAAGGCCACAACCTATTTTCATAGGGATTCATTAGACCTTTGAATCTCCCATGAAGCTTTCATGCATAAAACTACTAGATCAGTGATAGTTTTGTACAACTTTAGGGGAACATTGGGGTGTTAAGAGAAAGCTTAGGTAAGAAGTTAAACTTTATGTCTTGGGTTGGGTTCCACATAATTGATGGCACTAAAAATAACAAAAATATAACCATAAACATGATATACAACCTAAGGTAGCCATAGCATAAAATATAACTCATAGTAAAACAACTAAGGCATATAAAAACATAGTTCTTACCAATATCAGGTGTAATTATTGTAATTGACTGATGATGTCCTTTGCCATCATGTGCATGAATTCTATCTTGTTCGAGACCTCTACCCATGGTTTCATGTGAAACATGGATGTAGGGACCTCTGCTTGTGGCTCAAGAACTATGATAAGCATAACAATCATTGGGTAAGTAAGAACTAAGAAATTAAACATGAAACCATAGGCAATAATGAGTAACTCATAGGCATACCTACATTTACATTCATATTCACATTTTCATCCTCATCTCATGCCTAAGGATGTTGATTGAAGGCTTCTTAGGTAATGGCTCATCAAAAAAGTTGTCTAGATCGACCATATCTTGTTGCAAGAGTGCCTCCTCTACACACCTTTGTTCCTTCTCAGTTATGGTAGCTATAAATCTTTGCTCCTCCTCCTCTACATGTTTATGTGCCTCCTCTACTTATCTTTTCTCTTTTTTTGCAATGGTAGCTTGGGCCACTAAGTTCAACTATTGACCTATAGGCATAACCTATTAGACAAGTTGGCATGTATAGCCATAAGAAATAACATAGTCAAAGGCATTTAGAATTAGTTAAAGCATACCTATGACTGCTTGATTTAAGTAGGGGATCTTAAAGATGATCCTATACTAGGAGGGTGGCTATGATATTGGTAGTGCCTCCTATGTCGGTCATTTTAAAATACCCCTAGCTTCCCCATTAACCTTGGCACACAAATATCATGCTCTTTGGATGTGCATCAGGAACATAAGAGGCTCCTTCCCTATGTTGTTAGGGCATTCACACTGACTAACACCAAGGTTCTTGGTGGTCACAGATAGTGAATCTCCCATGTCCTCCAGTGGATTCTGAGCTTGCATAGTTGGATAATGATGTTTTATTCAAGGCTTGGAGAGTTTTTTTATAAATTAGTGCATCCATGATCCATTCCTCGTTACCACCAAGAATTCTTCAACCTTTTTAGATAGCTTGGAAAAAATGCATAGTGCATGTGGACTATTGTAGGAGGATCCCTCTAGAGTTTGAGGATTTCTTCCTTAAGGCTAGTAGCTAAGGAAGCAACCTAATTAAAATGAGTCCCCTCTATTAAGACCTTATTGAAGGTCCATCCCTATGAAATATTGATTAGCTTCTTTTATGAAAATAATTTAGGAAATCCCTAAGACTTGAACAAGGGATAGGACTCCCTTGTGTCAAGATTCATGAAGTCAAAAGCAAGTTTGGAGTGACCCTTGTTGGCATCAAACCACTCCTCGACTTTCTTATGATGGTCAACCTCCTTTGTTGGCTTGGTGGAAACTACTATCCTATCAGTGGGAATACTAAAAAAGTACAAAAGGTAGTAGCACTAATGGTAATGGTAATTAGTATGCCTCACATTGTGGTGTGGAATACATTAGCTCCTGTGTCGAAGGAGTCAATGATGTTTGCATCTCCATAGAAGGGATGATGGGACTAGGCATCATAAAGACTTCAAGCATACCTACAATAATGATGTTTGTCTAGATTTTCTCAGATACCTACCCCCTTAACCACTCCTATGTTGGCCCCACATCTTTGAAATTTAGGATGAGAGTATTCACGGAACATCCAATGAGGGGTATAGTGACATCAGTAGAAGTGGATGGCCCTATAATCCAAAGACAAATAAATAGCATCAGTACAACTACATTTAGACCATATAATACTTCAAACCAACATAGCCATAAAACCTTAGATATAACATAGAAAACCATCCTTTTTCTCACCTTTCTTCTTGTTTCTTGATGAAGCTTGTGTGGGACTTCTAGCAATGATGCCCATATCTCTAATAGCCTTGGAAGCCATCCACCAGCTATGCACTATTTTGATAGCCACACATTTTTTATAAATAGGGTCAAATTTGGTAGGTATTCATCAAGGTCATTCTTCAACTGTTCAAAAATAACATGTCAGATCTTGGGGCCTTTGGTGAATTCACTCAACATTGAGTGGGCTACCACCAAGGTTTGATCATTCTTGATCAAGCCTTGCTCATTGACCTTGTACCTACAAGATGTGTGTGAAACTGATAAGTTAGGAAAAATGACCAAACTAAACAAAGCCAAAACCTTAAAACCTATAATAGTTGTGCTTACCTCTATAATTGTTACATGGTGCTTGGAGGATTCCAGAATAGGGAGTGGGATCTTTATGCCACCATTAGAGTATTATTAATGTTGTATTGAGAATACTCTAGCATCTTCCATATGTCTAAAAGGTAACGAACACCAATGTTATCCTTTGTCTTCGCTATCTCTCCTACTACTTGAGTTTCTAGATCATCAGCTATGAACTGAGCAACCAAACATGTAGACCTAGGTAGCAAGGTCTCCCCTATGACACTAGCCACCTTTGTAGATAAGTGTGACCACATCATCATACTAAAATTTTGCAAAAGGTAGGCAAGGAATTTTATTACCCCTAGATGGAACCATAATGGCCCCTTCTCCAAGTCCAAATCAGGAAGAGGGGTGTTGGCCTTGGGATGGCTGATACAACATAAGATTCCCACTAACTCAACCATGCTAAGTACATGCTTTAGTAGGGCCCTACGGGGGGAAGACATAAGCATTGTTAGAACACTTAGAATTTCTTAACAAATTTTATATGAAAAAAAAATCCTAGTCAAGGATGAAATTAGCCCCTATAAAAAGCTTTAAGGTGTTTTTTCAAATATGCTCAAGAAATTCCACAACAAAATTATTGAAACCTTTCATAGCTTTATACATCATAGCCAAGGTGTTATGGCCTAGATAATACCTCAATCAACACATAACGAAATTTAAAATCTAGAAAATAGCCAATAGCATGCATGTTACCAAAAATAGTAAAAATTACTTATGACATTCAAAGTGAGCTTTAGAGAATATTTTACATATTTAAGAGAATGTAAATTGATAGGAGAAATCTCTAAGTATGTTAATAACATCCATCTCCAAAGGGATAAAGTGCTACAACCAAGATTAAGCCAAATTGACACAACCTTGATAAAAAATTCATTAAAAACTCTTCCAAGCTTTGATTTTAGTGATTCCCCCATATAAGGGATCTTGAAATCTTAAGATTCTTATTCATGGACATTAAAAATAGAAGCACATAATCATTTTTACATAAAACATAGTCAAAAATAGAAAAATTGTAGCTATCAACATAAGCCCCCTTTTGTGTAGGGTTGGGAAAAAATTTACCAAAAATTTGTTTGAGCTCCAAATAGAGTGATTCTACCACCATTTGAAATCTTGAATTAAGCCCTACACGTTAAAATTAATGAAAATCCAAAAATATTACTATTTATTCATAAAAAAGTCATAAACTCGGATGAAAATCTGAAAAATGACACAAACCCTAATTACATGACCTAATTGAAATAGCCATAACTTTGTCATTATGAATCCAAAGCATACGAGACTGTAGAAATTTGAAAGATTAAACATAACCCAAAAAACCCATAACTTTATATTTTTCCAAAATCAAGTCATTTTCCTAATAAAAAATCCACAACTTTGCCTACTTTTTGCACCAAAAAGGAACTAAAAAACACCAATATTATAAAACCTAATTTGTTTTAACCATGAATCATAGATAAAATAGTCAAAATAGCTTAAAAACATAAAAAAATGAATCAAAATGAATAGTGGTATTTTTTTAGAATTTAATTTTAACAAGTCCTTTAGCCTAGATCTAAGAAAAACAACTCTACTCCCAAGCTTTTTTTTAGAAAAGGCACATAAAAAGCAAGCCTATTTTCAAAATCAAATCCACCAAAGGTTTAATGATAAAATGAACTTGGATCTACATAGAAATGGCTAAAATACAATAGTATTTTATTAAAATTTAATTACATCAAGTCCTTTTAAGTATATTTGAAGAAAATGACCTTTTCCTAGTTAGGAAAACATAAAAATAGCTAAGAAACTATGAGAACATACCAAGAATGACATACCTTGGAATAGAGGAGGACCCCTAGATGGAAATGACCCTCTAAAAAGTAGATATCTTCTTGGATGCCTTATATGTTACTTGAATCTTGGGATTCTTGTTGCTACCTCCACGTTGCTTCACCATGGCTCCAACAATGTTGTAAAGGCTTGAAAACTAGGAGGGTTGAAGCTTCTACATTAGCTAGGAGGAACTGAGGTATTAATGCTGAAGATGGATGATTTTTATTGTAAAAATCTATACTAAGGCTATCCTCTAAGGGGTTGGATGTTAGAATGATGATTTTTGATGATTTTTTTTTGCAAGATTTGACTATAAAAACCTAAACCTAAACCAAAACATTTCCACCCAAATCCCCATTGCCAAGTTGATTCCTTGGAACTAAAACTGCATTGGAGTTCATGGGGGAAAAGTGTCCTCCACATTAGGAGTGATGGGAAACAAAAAACTTAATTCAAAATTTTGAATTTTATTTATATTTTTCTAGTGAGGCCCACCAATTACCACCTTAGGATGATAGTTTTTAAGCTTGCAAACCTCCTCTACACTAGAGTTTTGAATCATTAAAACTCATTTATCATCCTTTTAACCTTAATCCCCTTTGCATCCATACTGCATAGTGAAGCACCCTAAATTTTCAAGGTGCTCTTGCTTCACCAGGGTCACCAAGGTCTTGGACATGAGGGTCACATTCCCACAAGTGTAGCCTCATGATAGTTTGGCAGGATGTTGAGAGTTGTTGACGATGCTCAGGATCAACAAAATAGTTTGGCAAGTTTTCTAGTCAAGAAGTTTGCTACATTATGCTATGCTATGTAGTGTAGCAGGCCTCAGAAGATAGTTTCTTATGCAATCAACTGTGAATTGTTGCAAGACAAAGTGTTACGCTATGCTACGCTACGCAGCGTAGCATAGCGTAGCAAAAGCAAGACAGAAAGGCCCAACTTACTTAGTGATTTCAATTGCACTCAACAAGCATCCCTGAATTTCAAAACCAGTTACTTTGCTTGATTTCAAGTCCTCCAAAAAAGCTCCTCTTACTAGAAAAGTAGCAAATTAAGCAAAAAGCAAGCTATGTTGGCTAGTACACTATACTACGCTACNAAAAAGCAAGCTATGTTGGCTAGTACACTATACTACGCTACGCAGCATAGCACAGTGTAGCGATGATGCAAGAAAGACAAAAGGCATCTCAAAATGCAAGATCAACAAGTTCAAAGGCTTCACATCGCAGAAAACAAAGATTGTAGATTGTCAGCATGATCATCAGACAAAAGTTTACAACTTAAGTGCAAATCGCAGTTAAGGCTAGTTGCTACGCTATGCTACGCTACGTAGCATAGCGTAGTGTAGCAAACATGCATAACTAGAAAATACACTTCAAAGGCTTCCAGCACATGTAATTAACTCTAAACACAAATTTCTTGTTCGAACTGGTGGCTATGCTATGCTATGCTACATAGTATAGCACAACGTAGCAAGCAGCAATGCTACGCTAATAGGCTACGCTCCACAGCATAGCACACCTAATCCTAGCATCTCCAGTTTTGACAGCGTGATTGCAGTGCGGCAGGCTCATCAATCAGCTTTGCATGTCTATGCAACATGGACACGTCAACCTCTTATGGGTCTAGGACATGTGGCGTCCAAAATGCACCTCTCGTGTGCTCCTAGCCCTATAAATACCCCAACGAGCAACGCTCCAGGGGTTGGTAAATCAATTGAAAAATTTATTAGCAAGTTGACAAGTTGGAAAATTAGCAATTCAAAGGGCATTTGAATGGGTTGACAAGTTGGAAAATTTGGAACAGCTGGCAATTTGAGAATTAAAAGAGTTGGAAATATTGAGCATTGTAAACATTTTATGAGTTGAAAAAAATCAAATAGTTGGCATTCCCATTTGGCATTATGTTAGCTCCTTTCTATTGCTTTTGTAGCATTTTGCATTGTTAGCTCTTGAATCTATGTTCAAGCACACAGTTGGCTTGCTTTGAATGTCTTGGTTACTTTTGGAATCTTTGTGCTTCCTAGCGTCGCGCAATCGATTATATCCACTTTGACAAAGTAAAGCCATAGTCTTGAAGCGGTGCATTTCTTAACTCCACTTTACTTTATTCTCCTACTTATCATTGCATTTTACATCGTTTTCTTTTCCTCGCATATAATAATAATTATTTTACGCTATAAACATTATTTTCAAATTACGCATTTGCAAAAGGTTTAGTGACATCGACCAAGTCCCTATCTGATCGACCAAACCATTCAGGGCATCTTGTTTTTATTTTTTCCAGCACAACCCTTGCACGAATCTAGGGTTAAGACTATCCGACTGACAACCTCTTGGTGTTTCCAACCACCAAATTTTTTGGTTGCTACAGTTTTCTGGTGCTAGAAGGAGGGCCTTTTACTACCCTTTCCATGTTTTATAGTAGTCTTGTGTGCATTCTATACCCCAACACACACTAGCATAAACTTGACACCCTCTTGTGGTTGTTTACACATCGTGTGGTGCAGATTGGTTGCTCCAACGGTTCCCTTGGAACCCTGCAAGACATAAAGCCTTCGATCGCCATTTGAACCCCTGGTTTCACGGTAGTCCTACACATCTTTTGTACCTCAATATGCGCTAGAGTAAACGTGATACCCTTTTGCGGTTGTTTATGCATCGTGTGGTATAGATCGGTCACTTCGATGGTTCCTTTGAAACCCTGTAGGACATAAAGCCTTTGATTGCCTTCCAATCTCCTTATTTTCCTCGTTTGCAAGCCCTTTTAGCTTTGCGAAAATGATTTCCTCAAGCATCGTTGCTAACACCTCTAAGGTTGAGGTTTCCCTCATGGTTCAAGGCATTGCAGGTGCTGAATAGCCACCCAGCCCAGTGCTAGGGCCACATCGATTCCTTAGGATCCAAAACCGAGGACTTGAGGACTTAGCTCAGCAACACGAGTGATATAGTTTTCTCTATGCTAAGGTGTAAGAAAACTTGCTCCTAAATGCTTAAGAACTTGAAGACAAATGTAGCTTCAAGTTTGCTTACTGCAATGGGAAGGAATTTATTCCCACTCCCAATGTTTCCATCCCTTTAACACAAATGAACCAATGGCTTATAGATCAATAGATCTAGGTGACTAGGCCTGGGGAGTTGCAAGACATGGTGTCTAATCATGATGAGGCTTTTCAAGA
>MNCI01001941.1:1307-53573 GCA_015680685.1 Gnetum montanum | reverse complement strand
GGGGGGGGGGGGGGGGGGGGGGGGGGGGGGGTCAAACCAACCCTAGCACCATCCCTCCTATCCTATCTTTCTGGATGAACCCGTTATCTACTGCCACTTCCTTCGTGTTCACGCCTACGTTGTCGCAACCCTTGATTACATCACCAATGGGTAGCCATGTCATGTCCTCGACGTATCAACGCCCCTATTCCCCTATTTCATTCTCAGCTACTCTTCCTTCACAAACTGTTCATCAATCCATTCCTGCATCCCATCATGCACCAATCATGGCTACCTTGCCACACGTTCACATAGTACCTATCTCGTAGTCCTGTGTAGCTTCTGCTTCCATTCCTACGTTTACACCTATCCCACCATTAGCCGTGGGCCCACGCCCATCCACATGGTGGACCCCATTCACTTCTCCTCTTTCTACGCTATCATCACAGATGTCTCATTATGTTTGCCATCAGACCTACCAAGCCCTACAAATGGTACAACCTAGTGCGGGACTTTGGTCTATCCCACCAGCCACGCAAATGGTCCACCCCGTAGCGCAACCCTCAGTTGCTGCTACAACAGCACCACCTATCGGGTGTGGACGCCACAAGCAACATAGTTCACAGGGGCCATCCCAATGGCACAACCGATGGGTCACGTTGCTGCCCCTACCATTCCGCAGATGGGAGATGCCCCAGTGGTTCCCCAAACGCCTACATCATCCCCAAGTCTGGATCACGTGTTCTAGCTTATCCAGACCCTTACTGAGAAAATAAAATACCTCAAGGCTATCGGGTTTGATATAGTACAAGTCATGAACTTCTACCAGGAAGATCCCATCAGCCTGGAAGTCCCTGCACTAACGTTACACCTAGGGATGTCACTCCCTCATTTCATGAAATACAATGGGGAGGGGGATCCCAATGCACATCTTGTTACATTTAGGTCTAAGTCCCTTCTTCTACAAAAATGGCCACACATGATCATTCTTTTCTTTGCCATGTCTCTGACCGGAAAAGCCCTAGATTGGTACCATGCACTTCCACGGTCCTCCATCTCAACCCTAAAGGAGCTTCTGACCCAGTTCGTAATGCATTTCAAATACAACTTGAGGCCAGAGGTCACGCTGGATCAGTTGATGAGTGTAAAATAAGATCCGCTGGAACTAGTCCAGAAGTTCATCCAATGCTGGAGTGCAACCCTTAATGAAATCCGCAAGCCCATTGCGAAGGCCCACTTGCTGGCCATATTTAAGGGTGCAGTGAATGATTTTATTAAGTCTAAGCTGTATTATCTTGCTCTGTGCACTCTCAGTTAGGCTTTTGCCTAGACTAAGAGTATACAGGATGCCACTAAGGCAAGCAAATACCTAGCCTACATTGCATACAAGAACACCTTCACAAAAAAGGACAAGGACAAAGGTAAGGCTGCAACAGCCATAGTGGCCATTATGGCCAACGAAGCCAAACCCAACAACAGTAACAAGAACAACAAAAAATCGGCCGCACCTATAACTACCCCCATGTCCAAATAGGGCAACACACCTCAACATTCTACATCCGCACCACCTAAATCAAACTTTGAGCGTAAAGATCGCTCAAGTATACCCCGTTGCCTATCAAGCCTTCAGATCTTCTGAAGCAATTACTAGTGACGAGGTACGTCCAACACAAGAGGATGTTGGAAGAGGGAGCCAGGAAGCACCATTGGTACTGTGAACTCCTCAAGAACCCCTCATTGGCTTTGCCCAACAAGCCCCCAGTTCCTAAGGGTTTCAAGCTAGAGCGGTTCTGTGACTACAATCAATAGTGTGGTCATGACATAGATTACTGTAGGGTATTGAAGGACGATATCAAAAGGATGATCGATCAAGAAAAATTGGTGCTAGAAAAAAGTAATCCAGTACGTCCTGAGAATCAATCCTTGCATGTCTACACTAATCCTCTCAATGCCAACAACGCCGGTTACATTATCAACACCATCAGTGTTAAAGTTAATCCTAGACCACCTTAGTAGCTATTTGTGGTCCACGTGCCTCAGTGTAGTACATTATTACCACAAGAAGCTAACCAAAACCTGTAGCAACCTTTTGTCTTGAGAGTCCCTCCTCGAACATCTCCCCTTACACCACCTGTTCCCTGGGCATCTGCCCCTGCACCACCTATTAGCAAAGCTACACCACCATCACATACACTAACATCATTAGCTCCATTCGTTATCAGGGAGTCAAGCCATCCAAAAGCCCCCACCCCGCATTAGAAAACTTTACAGTGTTCTTGCTCTAAGAAATTGGAAGTGCATTTCATAGGTGAGACGTCAAAGGAAAGTATTGCCCCAGGTGCTTCCAAGCCTACGCTCTCACCCCCTGCATCTATGCCCTCATCGCAGAAGGATAACGTTGCTATGCATGCACATTCTTTACCACTTCGCCCAAGAGAGTCTAAACCTAGATCCAAAACTACCCCTCAGGAAATTCATCTTTTGGGACAAATAGAAGAGGAGGAAGGTAGTAAATAGGAAGGTGGCCAAGACCTTTTGAGTGCCCTCATCCAGGTCAAGCAAGCTCTAAAATAGAAAAACACTACATTGAGCTTGTACAACCTGATCATGACATCTACTGCACACTGTAAGGCTTTGGTCCACATTTTAATAGTAATTTTGGTTGACGAGAACATGCCAGCGGAAGAGAAGGTGATACATTCGGTTATGCTTCCTTCTGCACCTACAGAACCAAAGCTATTCCAACTGACTTTTTGCAATGATTCCATTAGGGAAGGCCCTGAAAAGGGTCAGGTGACTATAACACCTCTTTTCATCATAATTCAGGTTGGCCAACATAAGATCTGAAGGGTACACATTGATGATGGAGCTGCCACAAATGTCATCCCTTTCCCTATTGTGGATAAGCTAGGTTTGGTCAACCAGATCAGATCCACAATAATGTCATCCTTAAAGTCTTTCAATGGGGCATGGGTCGTGGTAAAAGGCATGGTCCATATTAACTTCATATTAGGGGACCAGTTCTCCACAAATGCAACGTTCATCATGGTTGAAGAGATGCCCAGGTTTAACTTGATCTTGGGGAGGTCATGGTTAGCGCAACTTCAAGATGTCTCTTCGCCCATACATCAGGAGATCCATATACCCTATGCATGTAGGGAGGTGGTAATCCATGGTGATGAGGTAGTGACACAAGATATCAACAACATAGATATGGAATAGGGCTAAGAGGTCGTAACCTTTGAGAATGAAGCGACTGTCTTTGTAGATGCTAACCATATAGTAAAAGAGCCAGCTCAACATGCCGGTTCAAAAAATGAAAATGCGTGGACTGAGTTGCCCTTCCAAGTAGAGGACAACAACATAGATGAAGATCGTAGCAAAGTGTCTTGGCCTTAAGCCTCGCTCAATCCACGATGGGTCAAGAAGCAATTACGTATAGCGTAATAGCCCCACTACTTCTTGCCCAGTTGGCATCCTTTGTACATTTACCGCGTTTTTGTTTTGCGTCCATTCATCTATGATAGGTACTAATTAGTTTTTCTCTAAATCATTAGCATATCATTTCTTTACCATGCCATGGCCTAAAATGGCCTAAACTATGCTACTATCCGATGGCCCGAAAGGGCCTAAAACTAGCGATGGCCCGAAATGACCTAAAACTAGTGAAGGCCCGAAATGGCCTAAAACTAGCGATGGCCCGAAATGGCCTAAAACTGGCAAGACTTCTATTTTCATCACGTTTGATGGCTTGAAATGGCCTAAAACTAGCATGGGCCCAAAATGGCCTAAAACCAACAATGGCCTGAAATGGCCTAAAACTAAAACATAAAAAATGAAAACATAACATAAAATTGATCACATAGATAATGTATAAGCTAGCATAAGACCAATTTTCTTTCAAAATTTTCTTCCTTCATTAAAATTTTTTCCATCAAACAATGTTTGCAATAGTTTTGCAAAAATTCAAAATTTCAAAAACCCATGCTGTCATAGGTCATCTTCGCCTGCATCGTCTTCATCAACATTGTTGCCTTCCGCATTGTTTCCTTCCATGTCATCTTCCTTTGCATTGCCTTCTTCTGCCTCTTCATTTCCACCCTCTATAGGCCCTGCATCTTCACTTGGAACTTGCATGGTAGAAGTGAAGTAGTTAGCTAGAACAAGACATGAAAGCTAGAATAGAGCATAAGCCTTTTCCATAGCAGAAAGTGACTAACCTGAGATGGCCTTGCATCTGGCTCGAAGGGTATGCAATTCAAATTGAGCCTGAGGTAGTGCCAGACCTCCTCTTCCATGATATTTTCCCAATGCCTATCAGTTGGTTTAGCATCTGTAGCAGCTTTCTCCTTTTCGATGGCCATCCATCTCGGCGGTCCCAGAGAAAAGAAGGTGGTAGTAGTCTCACCTGTGGGAAGATCCACTTCATGTGTAGGAGATTCAGTGACCTTTACCTACTCCATGAACTTATTATAGGCCTCAGAAGTGCTAATGACATTTACCAATGCTTTATAAGTAAACGTCTCCATAGAAGAATCCTTCTATAGTTTGCAGTAGGTGGCACATTCCAGTTTATACATATGTTTATGGTTTTTCTAGGACTACGCCCACTCATAAAATCTGGCACTGTAGTATTTCTAGTCTTGGTTCTTCTGAGCCAACAAGTCCATCTGCATCTGTTGTTCTATTATCTTCTAGGTGGCCTCATTGTTATGCCGCACAACTATCCAGTATCTAGCATAATCTATGACAACCATGCGCCAACTACCATCATTGGTATCACGAGCTAGGAGAAACTCATTTCTAGATTTGAGGTCTCCCACTTCGGTGCTCAATTCAGCCTTCTCTTTCTTAGCCTTTTGGACCCATTTCCATAGGTTCTCATTGATGCGCCTACACTCCCACAAGGAGCATGTTGAGTGCAAAGTGCATTTGCTTGCCTCATCATATATGTGACAAGGCACCTCGGCCACTTCAAGTGGGAATGTAGGCATGACGCTGACTTTCAATGCCCGTGTTGAGTCCCACTTGAGTTAAGAGGCTATGACCACACAAAGATCGCATTAGTCACACTAGTGTAGCAAAGTCAGCAACTCAAGAAGTCTAGCGTAGCAACCTCAAAAAGCCTAGCGGAGCTACTTTACTTACTCACTTCAGGATCGACCTGTCTGAGGCAGCCGATCATGTCATCGACAACCCCTTACATGAATGTAAGCTTGTCGGGGGTCTTGGCCCATGGTTCTAGGTGAATCAGAGGAGGTCTTGTAGTATTAACAATGATTTTTGTCATACAACCAAATGTGTCAGTAATGACTGAGATGGACTGCAATAAAGCTATGAGTAACATGAACGACAGTATAAGGGCTCCTACCCAGTAAATCCTTGGGGGTGATAACGGGGGGATCACCCATCGACATATCGTTGAATATATTTTCAAACTCACCAGCATCTAATTATAGCTCCCCTCCTTTCTAGCTCAAAACTATGGCAGTACCCTTAGCATTCGTCTGCTCCCCCAATGCTAAATTGCATTCAGCAAAGGGATCTCTAACAGAAGTCCCTTCTCGATTGATGTGGGCTTCTTCTTTATTAACCGGGGCCTTTCTTTGTAAGACCCCAGCATCCTCTTCATCGTCAAAAATGTCCTCCTCTTTAGTAGGAGCATCTTCCTTGTTGACGGGACCCCCTTCCCTTGTGATGGGGGACCCTTCTTCTCTCTTGACTAGGGCCCTTTTCTTGGTGGCTAGGGCCTTTGCGTCTTCATTAGCCACCCCCATTTTGGAGGCCGACACTTCTTTGTCGTCTTTGTCTTCTTCTTCTTCCTTTGATAGCAAAGACGTATTCACATTAGCTTAAGGAAAGTTACCTTAAAGTAGGTGCTACGCTATGCTATGCTGCTTAGCGTAGCAAGCATTAACAGAATAGGCGAAGAAATAAACATAAGCAAAAGAATTTACCAATGGGGGGTTGCATCTTGTGTAGCTTGAACTGTAGTATCCACCCCTCTTCTTCTTCCGTACAGAGGGTATCCTTAGCTAGACGAGGCCTCTTTCGCTACAACTTAGTGGACACTGTTTTGGCGATGAGACATTTCCCCTATGATATGCTACATGTAGTAGCAGGTGGCGCCTCTTCCATGCTATCCTAGCCACGAACTTTATGGGCCACTCAATCCTTAGTTCTCATAGAAAATGAATCCCCAATAGCTTCTAGGCGATCTTGGGCTCGGGTGGTCCAGAGGATTTGGAAAATCCATGGTTTGGAAATCTGGTTACGATCTCGCACAACCCAGACTCCATTCTCACATCTACCAAAAACTTTGCAAAACACCACAAGTAGGCTATGTTAAAGGCATAGCGCATGTTGAAATGGGACTCTTGCTTATTATAAAGTTTGACCATTTTAGTTTGCAGGCCCTTGCACATATGCCTAGCCTAGTTATAGCAAGCCCCCTCTTCCATGACCTCCCACATCACCCAAGCTTGCTCAATCCCAATGACCTTTTCTTAGGAAAGTAGCTGGGGGAAGGCACAGGCACGGAAGATAGGATAAAAATCTTTGGCAGCTCTTGGCTTAACCTTCTTCATGAGGATCCCCTTTCATCCTTTTGCAACCCTTAGCCACTCCTCAATGTCCTCCCTCTGACGGTTCACCTCTTTCTTGGTCTTTAACCCTATAGGGAGGCCATCAGTAGGGACATCGAAAAGGTCCACGAATAGTTGGTCTTTGATTTCAAGGACCACCTGCACATCGTGTAGATGTGTGCGGAAGCAATCAACCTTTTCGGAAAAGGAGTTCGCTAGGGTGAGCATCTCAGTAGTAGGGACGCTTGGAGTTGGGGTTAAGAACAAATCCATGAGCCAAGCATCTTGAAGGTCCTTGATCAGGGATTCTGAGGCCATGCTGCATATCCAATGTTGGCTCTCATCTACCTCCTTGTATTTGACATAGATGTTGGTCTCATGGTTCCCAAAGGTAATCAGCATCACCTCCTGGGACTTCTTCACCCCTATAGAAATTAACACAAAAATAAAAAAAATCAAAAAGGAAAAAAAGGCAAAAAAAAGTTAGGTAAAGCACAAATAGCAGAAAAAATGGGAATGACACTTGAACATGCAGTAACTTACTGTTTAGCTTACCAGGTTTAAATGGTGATGGGAATGGTGGAAGATTAACCAAGAAATCTTCAATGGTGATTGGTTTAAAGGGTGCCCATCCCTCATCCAACCAACCAAATTCCTTACATCTGTCATAGAGTCTGAAATATAAAGTTGGGTAGGTTTTGTATTCACCCCTGCATTGGCCTATCACACCTGTGCGCATATTCTCAGCAGAAGAAAACTCCCGCAGCGCCATCTATGCTAAGGTCAACACATCCGTATCATAGTGAAGCCCATTCTTGTTGATGAAAAACCTGGTAACAAAAAGATACTGTTAACATTTGGCTAGTGTAGCGAACATTGCATAGTGTAGCGGAACATGGCTACAAAACTCACCCACTAGCACTGTAAATGATTTCTGGTGGGTTTTGGAAGCACGTTCCCATGTCCCTTGCAATAAACAAGGTGTTGTAGGGATGGTAGTAATTATACTCAGGCATCTCCTAGATCTAGGACAGACACCTCAAATTTCTAAAGTGCTGACTCGATCCTTCTCCTTGCCCGCTGCTAATTGCTCCATCCCTCAAAAATCTCAGAATACCTTGATTTGCCCTAGGCAATAGGGTTTTTGTTATAGTGGCCACTACCTCCTCCGCTAGGTGTGACCAAACGATCACACTGAAGCATTGGAGGAGAAATTGCAAGAACTCATGTNCCTCCGCTAGGTGTGACCAAACGATCACACTGAAGCGTTGGAGGAGAAATTGCAAGAACTCATGCGCTCCCTCCTAGAACCAGACCGCCTGCTATCCCACATGTGTATGGGGTGGAGGAACATTGGCCACTAGTTCTCTCACACAGCACAGGACCCTGACGATTTCTAGGATAATCAAAATTGGCCTTAGCGCTACCCTACACAACACAATAACAAATGTTAACACCATGTCTGAGTGGAATGCACATATAGCGTAGCAAAACTAGCATTTTTAGCAAATAGCATAGCACAATTCTCTTCATACACATAGCGTAGCAAAAAATATGAATGCAATAGTGTAGCAAAGTTAGCTTGGTGTAGCAAAAACAAAACTAAAGGTGTATCTTTAAACAAAGAAGAATTTGATACACTGCATTCGTTCAACAAATTAGCCTAAAAAAGCGAGTAGCATCACACCATGATAGAACACATGTTACTTTGTCACATCACACACATGGCCAAACCCTCTTGAGGATTGTACGCTACACTATTTGCATGCCAGTGGCTCAAATTTTTCAAGCCTTTAAGGAAATGGCAACCGCAGCGATGGTGATCTAGGCGACATTGCATGCAACCTTAGTGTAGTGTTCGTACATCCATCGTGGCCGAAACGACAATAGTGATGCTGTAAGGGCCAAAAAAACAATAATAGGATGACAAAAAAACATAGATAGCTAAAACAAATTGCAGAAACAAAAACAAGAAAAGAAAAAATAATAATAGAGGCATAGGAAAAATAGAGGAAGCATAGCATGCCTATCGGGCCAACGGTGTCTCCTCTCGAACCGTGACGCGTGCCTGCGACACACGCCTTCATTGACCTTGGTGAGTGCCAGGTGTTTGTGTTCTTTCCTGGAAGCCATCATCTCGCTTGGCAACTTCTTTTTCGTTGCTACATCGAATCACCTTGCTCTCTATTGGCACAAACGCTTTGCGTTTCGAATGTGGGCTTTGCACTATTATGGTGAAAATGACGAGTTTACCAGGGGTTAATCCCTATTTATAGCTGCAATGGTGAAAAGGAAACTTGTCATTCTCTCTTCCCATTTAATGTGGAGTATTCCGTGCAGCGTAGCATGCCTGCCACGAAGTAGTAGCACTGTTCGCATTAAGACAGGTGGGCTTGGATGAAAAGCCTTGACATGCTTCAAACTAGCTGTTTGCCTTCACAAAAATATCTTGTTAGCTGTTCGTAAAGATCTTAAACTAGCAATTTTAATGCATAGTTTCAATCTAGTTAGTGGTCCACAAAGACCTTAAACTAGCAATTTTGACCTTTTACTTGTTGGCAGTTAGCAATGACATTAAACTAATAGTTTCACATTTTTACACCAGCAGTTTTGCATTTTTACAATAGCAGTTTTCCATTCTTTATACTAGCAATTTTGTATTTTTATGTCTAGGCAGTCCGTAAAGACCTTAAACTAGCACTTTACAAATTTTTCATTCTAGTGGTCCGCAATGACCTTAAATTAGTACTCTAACCTATTGGAAGTCTACAAAGATGTTAAACTAGTAGCTTTCACATTTTTACATTAGCGTTTTTGCATTTTTACACTAGCATTTTTGCATTTTTACTTCCAGGCAGTCCGCCACAACCTTAAACTGGCAAATCTTAAGCTTTCTATCATACTTTCCTTTTATCTCTATTGCTTATATTTCATTGCTACTTTTCAAATGAATAGAATTTCATCTCATTTTGGTAGGTTGAGCAAGAATGGAAATCCATCATGATCTCCCTTCACCTTTAGCTTTAGTAGGTCCACATGGCAAACTCGCTAGACAACTGAACCCATAGCTAATGGACCAGGAATCACTTGTAGTTAGCACCATAGCATCCTTAGAAGCATCCCTAGACTAGCCTGAGCATCTGGTCCAAGCCCTAGATTTAGAGGTCGAGGATGTAACTGAGGACCCTCTCATCGAAATGCCTATGACCACATCTAGGGGGAAGATAAAAACATTGAAACATAGTTCCCTACTAGATTCAAAGATGCACAAAGATGTAGCCAAAATTTTGAAAGATAACATTGAAGTCTTTACATGGTCATATAGCGACATGCCAGGTTTAGACCCAAGGTTGATACATCACAACATCGTCTTAGACCCGTGCATGAAAGCAGTTAAGTAGAAGGCTCGCAAGGTTAAACCAGAGATTGCACTGGCCGTACAGGATGAAATCACCAAGCTATATGAGGTTGGTTTCATCCAGGAAGTTGATTATTCAGAATGGTTGTTTAACATTGTTGTAGTTTCTAAGAAAATGGGAGGAATACAAATCTATATAGACTTCCGAGATCTGAACAAGGCAATGATCAAAGAAAATTTCCAACTTTCGAGTATCGATCAACTCATTGACACTACGGTTGGTTATGCTCTGTTATCCTTCATGGATGGTTTCTCCAGCTACAACCAAATTCACATTAACCCAGAGCATCAGGTAACAACCTTCATGACCACATGGGGTACCTTTTGTTACACTATGATGCCTTTTGGGCTCAAGAACGCTGGAGCAACCTACCAGCGAGCCATGACTTACATCTTTAGCAACTACATTTTAGAAACGCTGAACGATTATGTGGATGACATAGCGGTGAAATATAAAGAAGTCTTTGATCATCCCAATGATCTAGGTGTAGTCATCAAGTGTTTCCAAATGCGCAATTTACACCTCAATCCTAAAAAGTGTCTTCAAGGTAAGAACTGGACGCATGTTAGGGTTTGTAGTATCAAAGGCTAGAATATGAGTGGACCCTGACAAAGTCAAGGCCATCGTTAACCTGGTGCCACCTACAAATCTTAAGGAATTATGTGGGTTACAAGGTAGAGTACAGTTCATTAGAAGGTTTATAGCATAATTAACCAACAAGTTACACCCTATGCAACAACTACTGAATAAAGGGGTTAACTTTGAATGGACACCACAATGCCAACAAGCCTTTAATGATCTGAAGAAAGACCTTTTATACCTCCCAACTGTTTACCCACCACAGAGGGATAAGCCTTTCTTCATCTATCTTGCCACCTTGGACATGTCAATCGCAGCACTATTATGTCAGAAACGAGATGACAATTTTGAGATACCATTGTACTACCTAAGTCATGCACTGATAGCATATGAAGAAAAATACAATGAGGTGGAGAGAAAATACCTTGCCTTAGTGTTTGCATTGAAGAAGTGGAGACACTACCTATTTCATAGCAAGATTAACATTATTTGCAAAAGCAACATACTCCGAGCTATCACAAACAATCTGTATGAAAGCAGTAGGATAGCCCGGTGGAAAGAAATAACAACGGAATTCAACTTGCATTATGTGAGCCAATCGTCAACGAAAGGTCAGCCATAGCAATGCAACTTATGACCTCACCTATCGATGACCAGACAATCATAGATCCCGAATTCCCAGATGAACATGTTAGCACTGTCAACACCATCCCATCGCATCTTGAAGCTACTTTACATTTCGACGGCACCTCAAACACACGAGGGGGTAGTGCAACTATTGTCATTACGTTCCCCTTTGGGGAAATACATCCTTTTACTTATCATTTTTTCCCTTGTATAAACAATGTGGTAGAGTATGAGGGGTTACTTAGGTGCCTCTTAGCAACCTAAGCATTAAGCATACAACACTTGGTGATTCGCGGAGATTCACAACTAGTTGTGAATCAAATCATTGAGGTCTATGCCTGCAAGGCTACACACCTGCAACCCTACTACGACTTAGTGAAAAGCCTACTCAAAAATTTTGTAACAACAGACATGCAACACGTGCGATGCAACGAAAACACCATAGCAGATGCCCTATCCACCCTAGCGTTAAATATTCCATCACACTTGTTCGCAAGTTTACCAACCTCGATTACCGAGTGTGTGAAGCCTATCACTTAGGTGGTACATGTAGCCTCTATCAGTGCTGCAAGTACCTAGGAGTGGTATGCCAAGATTAAAGCCTACCTGCAACATGGCGAGCCCCCAAGCGGATTGACATCTGCCTAGAGAGATGCGATTTGTAAGCATGCTCAGCAATATGTGCTCATGGGAGACAATGTTCTGTGCAAACGCTCCTATGACAGGATATGGCTGGCATGCATAAATGAGGAGCAAGCACAGAAGGTGATTAATGAAGTACACGAGGGACTGTGTGGTGGACATATAGCACCTAGGGCTATGGCTACAAAAATCAGACATCTAGGGTACTACTAGCCTCACATGGAGCATGATTGCCTGGCCAAAGTCAAGATGTGTGATACGTGCCAATGATATGCAAATCTCATACACATTTCACCTACAGAGCTACATCCAATGTAGATCACGTGGCCTTTCCAACGATGGGGACTAGACCTCATAGGACCTATCACACCTAAGTCCTCCGTGGGGCATAACTTCATCATCACCACCACTGAGTATTTTACTAAGTGGGTGGAAACTATCCCCTTGAGGAAGACTACATCTCAGCAGGTTTGCCACTTCATCTTGGACAACATCATGATAAGGTTTGGGCTTCCAATGACTATTGTGACTGATAATGGGCCACAGTTTAGTAGTGCGGAAACCTGAACCTTTTGCAGTAATCTTGGCATCAAAAAATTATTCTCCTCACCATATTACTCGTAGGTGAGCAGACAAGCAGAGGCTACAAACAAGTCCATCATCAACTTGCTAAAGAAAATTCTTAACAACAACAAGAGACAATGGCATGAGCAAATCCTCTATGTACTGTGGGCTTACAGGACGACATGTAGGACTACGAAGGTAAGACACCTTATAGTCTTGTTTATGGATCTAAAGCGATGTTACCTCTTGAGTTGTAGGTGCCATCACTCTGGATGATCCTATCGAATGTCATGAGCGAAGCCCAGAACAACGAGTCGAGGATCATCGACCTTGACTCAATAGAGGAGGAGCGTGCACAAACATTGGGTCACATAGTGCACTATCAGAATAAGCAATGAAAAAAACATCATGTAAATCTACATCAACGGCCAATACAAAAGGGAGACCTCATTCTCAAGGTTGTCCATGAGCATCTGAACAAATTGTCAGCAAATTGGGAAGGTTCATACATGGTCATAAAAGCCTTTGGGAATAGGGCCTTCAAGCTGGTAGACAAGGATGGTAACGAGTTTGCAAATTTGATGAATCACTCATATCTCAAGCTGTACTACATTTGAAGCATGAACACGATAAGAAATTGTCCACTAAGACATAAAATTGGCAAGCAATCATCCACTACGATGTTAAACTGGAAAACAAACATATGCTATGATGAAAAACTGACAAAGCTTCACCAACATCCACTACAACATAAAAATGGCAAAGCTTCACCAATGTCTGCTATGATGTAAAACTGGCAAAGGTGAGCAGACGTCCACTATGATGTAAAATTGGCAAAGCTTATCCACTATGATGTAAAACTGGCAAAGCAGTCCGCTATGACTATAAACTGGCAAAAATAGTTCACTATGGCTATAAATTGGCACAGACAATTTTTCATGATGTTAAAATGGCACAGAAGGTCTGCTAGGACCTTAAACTAGCTCATCCATCATCCACTATGACGATAAACTAGCACAACAGTTTGCTGGGACCTTAAACCAACATAGTGGTCTGCTAGGACCTTAAACTAGTGCACCATGGTCTATTGAGATGTTAAACCAGCATACCATAGTCTACCAGGACCTTAAACTAGGTTCACGGCATGTCCCTAGCATGCATCTATGCCAGTATACAATAAGCTAGCATGCACAGTGATGACATAGGGTGGGACATTGCAGTTCCAGAATGCAGTTCACGATGCCAAGAAAACACCCTCTAGAACATATGTAGTGCCACTACTCCTGGCATTTTGCTGATCCTCTCGAGATGTCGTATGACATCCTGCTTACTGCTAGAGTTCTAGTAGTATTGTGGCCCAGCCACAATATTGTTATCCTCCAGCCCCTGCTAGTGCTTGAGCTCAAGAGACGTTTAGTTTCTGGGTAGCCCATCTCATAGCTGAACTGATAATGCTTTCCTTGGGCAGGGATTCCTAAGCATCTCCATTCACAGTAACTCCTAGCCTCCTCGGTGCCAACTCCCCCACATTGATGCTGCCAAGGCCACTGCTAGCCTTCCTAGTTTGGACGTCGCATGCCTCAGTAACAATGTCTAAAGCTCTAGAAATGTCCATAGTAAGCAAGATCTTTTCCTTCATTTTGCATCATCGTTGTTTCTCTTGGTTTGCTTTTTGTTGTTTTTGCAGGGTGTGTTCCAGAGGGGCATCAGTTAGAGGTGCGTTCCACCACGGAGGCAGAACACTACATCGTTACAAAGTGGTCTTCTTGATTAGCTTGGCTACTTTGGAGTGCACATCCTATCCTTCCCCTTTACCTACCTTCTCTCATTTCTTACATTCTCAATCCACTCTCTCCCCTCTTTTACAAGCTTTTCCCAACACCTATCAAGCCCTCCCATATGCTCAACCAAAAAGTCCATGATGAGCATAACATAGCTCGCTGCATGGAAAGCATTTGTAGGCAGGTTAAAGCCCCATGTGGATGTAACACAACTCATCTTGGGAAAGAAACACCTATCCTGTGACAAGGTGGTTTGAAAATGTAAAATTCAAAATAGAAAAATAAAAGCGTAAAAGAGCGAAGCTCACAAAACAAAACCGTGCCTAAAACAAATGACACATAAGTTGTTTCACAATCATCCTCTCTAAGCATTCCGACGAGAGGTCGAAGGTTAGTAAAAGAAAAGATGACTGTGCAAATAACTCCCTCACAAGAATTCCGACGAGGAACCTCCCTAAGTTCATCTTTACCATTTTCCTGAACCTCCTTCCCCTTACTTAACCTCCTTCCCCTTGCTTAAAATCCTTCCCCTTGCTTAAACCTTCCCTCTTCTCCATATAACCAATGCAGCACTCTCAAGCATAGTTGAGCGACATCTTGGCGATCACTGAAGAGCAATGTTAGCATTTTATCTTCCATGGTGTTTCGTATTCTTTGTCGACGTCTCTTGGGTCCATCCTCCAGACATTGACAAAGAGGGACCAATGAAACATCCTAAATATTCAAGGCACTCTTGCTTCACTAGGGTCACCAAGGTCTTGGACATGAGGCTCACATACCCACAAGTGTAGCCTCATGACATTTTCGAAGGATGCTAAGAGTTGTCGATGGTGCTCAGGATCAACGAAACAATTCTGCAAGTTTTCTAGTTAAGAAGTTTGCTATGATATGCTATGCTATGTAGCATAGTAGGCCTCGGGAGATAGTTGCTCAGGCAATCAACTGTGAACTGTTGCAAGATAAAGTGCTACGCTACCCAGCGTAGCACAACGTAGCAAAAGCAAGACAGAAAGGTCCAACTTACTTAGTGATTTCAATTGCACTCAGCAAGCACATCTGACCTTTAAAACTAATTAATTTGCTCAACTTCAAGTCCTCCAGCAAAGCTCCTCTTACTAGAAAAGTAGCAGATTAAGCGAAAAGCAGGCTATGTTGGCTGCTATGCTATGCTATGCTATGCAGCGTAGCACAGTGTAGCGATGATGCAAGAAAGACAAAAGGCATCTCAAAATATAGGATTAGCAAGTTCAAAGGCTTCACATCACAGAAAACAAAGATTATAGATTGTCAGCATGATCATCAAACAAAAGTTTGCAACTTAAGTACAAATCACAGTTAAGGCCAACTGCTACGTTATGCTACGCTACGTAGCATAGCGTAGCGTAGCAAACATGTAGAACCAGCCAATATACTTCAAAGGCTTCCAACACATGAAATTAACTCTAAATGCAAATTTCTTCTTTGAACTGGTGGCTACGCTATGCTACACTACATAGCGTAGCACAACGTAGTAAGCAGCTACGCTATGCTACACTACATAGCGTAGCACAACGTAGTAAGCAGCTATGCTATGCTATGCTACATAGCGTAGCACAACGTAGCAAGTAGCTACGCTATGCTAATAGGCTATGCTCCACAGCATAGTAGGTGGCTACGCTACATCGTTGTGCTTGACTCCTTGTCTACATTGTTGGCACACCTGATCCCAGCATCTCTAGTTTTGACAGCATGATTGCAACCCCATAGGCCCATCAATCAGCTTTGCATGTCCATGCAACATGGACACATCAACCTCTTGTGGGTCCAGGACATGTGGCATCCAAACCACATCTCTCACATGCTCCTAGTCCTATAAATACCCCAATGAGCAATGCTCCAGGGGTTGGCAAATCAATTGAAAAATCTGTTAGCAAGTTGGCAAGTTGGAAAATTAGCAATTCAAAGGGGATTTGAATGGGTTGGAAAGTTGGAAAATTTGGAATGGTTGGCAATTTCAAAATTAAAAGAGTTAGCAATATTGAGCATTGTAAACATTTTATGAGTTGACAAAAATTAAATAGTTGGCATTCCCATTTGGCATTCTGTTAGCTCCTTTCTATTTCCTTTGTAGCATTTTGCATCATTAGCTCTTGAATCCGTGTTCAAGTGCACAGTTGGCTTGCTTTGAACGTCTTATTTACTTTTGGGATCTCTATGCTTCCCAGTGTTCCGCAATCAATTATATCCACTTTGACAAAGTAAAGCCGTAGTCTTGAAGCGATGCATTTCTTAACTCCAGTTTACTTTATTCTCCTGCTTATCATTGCATTTTACATTATTTTCTTTTCCTCGCATATAATAATTATTATTTTATGCTATAAACATTGTTTTCAAATTACACGTTTGCAAAAGGTTTAGTGACACTGACTAAGTCCCTATGTGACCGACTAGACCATTCAGGGCACCTCATTTCCATTTTATCTAGCATGACCCTCGCACGGATCTGGGGTAAAGAGTGTCTGACCGACAACCTCTCAGTGTTTCCAGCCATGAACATTTTTGGTCGTAACACATAGTGTCGATCTAGCATGGATGCATGCTTACTACCTCCTATAACGATGAGACCTAACTCTCCTTACCATTTTTGACACTTGCCAGTAACATGCATGAACCCTAGACTTTGGTAGGAGGTAACACTTGAACAAATCTTGCTATTTTTGGTAGGAGGTACCACTCCTCAACAAGGAGCCTAGCATGAAGAAAAGTGGGTAACATCTATTCTTACCCACCAATGTTTATCAAGCTTAGATATGACCCCTAAGGTGGTCCCACATAACCCATAACCCCTCCAGTTATCTTCGACAGCTCTGAAACCTTGGAAAACCTAGTTGAAAGTGATCAAAACCTTTGGATTTGGTTCTTCCCTATTGAGTAGGCTCCCTCCATGTTGGCTAGCATGGATCTAGCATAGATGGATGGGGAGTGATCTTAAATAACCAATATTGAGCACGTAATTGCCATTTTCAGCTCTAACACTCCTCTACAGCCTCTGATAGCCTAGTTTTGCATTGAAACCAGTTAATTTTCAATCTTAAATTAATTTCCATGTTGATCAACCCCTCCTCTATGCTACCTAGTATGGCGCTAGCATGGAGGTTTAGGAGGTATGATCAAAAACCATCCTCGGAGTGCCAAGTCACCATATAATGTACATTAATAGCCCTAGTATCCATCTATGACCTTTGGTAGTCAATAACCTTCAAAATTTTAGTTTTTTTTGGATACCTTGGCCTTGTTCCACACTTAACATCCCCTCTTGCATGTTGGCTAGCATGGAGCCACCATGGATGCTATGGGGGATGCCATGAAACTCATCTCTATGACTTAAAATAGCCCTATTTCCTACCCTAGTAACCTCTAGATCTTGCTAGAGCTTGTTGAAACATTTAGATGTCTTGAAACTTGTCAAAAATGTCAAAAATCTATAATCCCCCTACCATCCATGCTAGGGCCATCCTACCTAGCATAGAGTAAAAGAAAGATAGCTACATGAACATCAAGGAGCCTTAAAATCGAGGAATCTCAAGGCCAAATCTCATCTCTTGATCTCTATAACCCCTAGTAGCTTCAAAAATTTGTTAAAACCTACTAAAAGTAATTCAAAACCTAACCTATTGATCTTCCATGCTCAGGAGATCCTCTTCCACATTGGCTAGCATGGATGGAGGGGGATGGTTAAAATCCCAAATTTTTGTCTCAGAATGAACTCCAGATGACATCTCAACCTTCCCAAGGACTCTGGTAGTTAAAAATTAATAAGAATGATATTTTTCCATGGTTTCCAAGATCCTCCTAGTTGGTTGCACATTGGCTAGTGTAAAGTCAACGTGGAATAATAAGGGAAGCTCATAAAATCATCTCAAACCCTTAAAAACTGCCAAATTTTAGCCTTAGACTTTTACTATTGACTCCAGCAAACTTGAAAGCATACACGCGTTACCAAAAATGGTTAGAATTGGTCAAAAATCAACCCTTTGGAATCCTCCTAGCTGGTTCCATGTTGGCTAGCATGGAGCCAACATGAAACCAAGGGGGTAACCTTCAAAATCACTTAGTAACCTTCCAAATTGGCTAATTCTGATCTAAAATCATACTTCTCAACATCAGAAACCTTGAAGGTACACATGCATGAATATAGTTAACCAAAATAGCTAAATAACTGATTCCATTTTATCTTCCTAGCTTGTTCCATGCTGGCTAGCGTGGAGCTAGGATGGAATAAGAAGAATGACTTCAAAAACCACCTAGAAAACCTTCAAATTAACTAGTTTTGACCTTAGACCCTAACCGTCAACCCTAGCAACCTTGGAAGCACACATGCATGGTCAACTAAGATCAAACTTGGTCTAGATTTGAAGTTTTTAATTCTTCCACATTAAGAACTCTCTCTTCCATGCTAGCTAGCATGGAGATTGAGGGGGAGGCTTATTTGGGACTCAAAAACACATTAGAATGATATCATATGACCTTGTATGCACTATAGAACTCTACCAACACCCTCTAAAGCCTTCAAACCTTAAGAAATTGGCCAAATATAGCCAAAATTTAATTGCTTTGATCCTCCTAGTTGGTTCCACATTGAGCCAATGTGGAACCAAGGGTGTAATCCAAAAAATCACTTAGAAACCCTGGAGACTACTAAATTTAACTTCAAACCCTAGCCCTTGACACTAGCAACCCTAGGAGCATACATGCATGGTTAATCATTGTCAAAATTGATCTATATCTAAGATCTATAGCTCTTCCATGTTGGGAACCCCTTCTTCCACATTGGCTAGTGTGGAGTTAGCATGAAGAAGCTACCTTTTCTTCTTAGACATCAAATTGACACTCCAAGAGACCAAGAACCCACACTAGGAAAGCCTAAGACCCCATAGCTTGAAGATTGCACTCATTTGACCTTATTTTGACCCTTGAAACCCATAAAGTCCCTTTGTCCATGCTGAAGCAGCCCCCTTAGCATGCATAAAGGGTGTATGACCTTTCATAGCCTTAAATAACCTTCAAATGTAACCAACATGAACAAAAAATTTAAGAAATTGAAGTTTATAGCCTTGGGAGCCTAGAAATCTAGTTTATTTGCACCTCAGATTATCCTAAGACCAAAAGGTAATGGCACTCCCTCTACTCCACACTGGTGCCATGCTAGATAGCATGGATCAAGTGTAGAGACTGTCTAAGGCTTGATTTAATGCTTAAAGCCCATTCAAAATGCCCTCAAGATGTAACTAGGAGATGCACAATTACTAGATCTTGGTTAAGGATGTAGATGCAATCTTGTTTGACTTTGTGTTAGCTCACATTTCCATCATCCATGCTAAATCCCCTCCCCTCCATGCTGGTCAATGTGGAGATCTAGCCCAGAAGTAACTTCAAAAGCTACTTTTTGGTCCTTTTTTACCTCAAAAGTGCCCAAATTTGGCAGATCTAGCCTACACTACCTTGGGAAGGAAATGGAACCTCAATTTCTATCCTTTGGATGTCATGTAACATGTTTTCCTTGGTCTCCACATTGGCTCCACACTAGCTAGTGTGGAACCAACATGGAAGATAGCTTTAGGTTCAAAAGAGGAGTCTCGGAGGTTTAAACTAATGCCAAAATATCCCATTTCTTTCCCTAGTCAATTGCATTGACATGCAAGCCATCAAAAGGTTAAAATTAATAAAAAAATCATGAGAAATTATTTGGATGTTCTATCCATGTTGGAAATCGCTCCTTGTATGATGCCAATGTGGAAACATGGGGTTTTAGCATGGAAGCCTTAGAAACATTGATTTTTAGGCCTAAACAACTTAGAAACAACCCTCACTAATGCCTAAACTTACCTATGATCCTTATAGCCTTAAACCATGGTCCCCAAAGGTCTAAAACTAGCAAAACCTAATCCTTTTTGACCTATATTATCCAATTTTCATACTATGTAGCTTATTTTGCTTAATTTGACCTTATTGCATGACATTTTGACTTATTTTTTTGTCTTATGTGGCATTATTGACTATCTTGATTTAGTATGACCTTTACATAGCTTTATATTTTCTTTATTTTCCTTATTATAGCCTTATTTGCCTCTATTTAGGCTTTGATTGGTATGAAATAGTGTAGTTTGACCTTTCTTGACCACTATTTGGCACCATGTAACCATGACCCACTAAGGCCTCAAACTAACATCATGGCCCACTAAGGCTTTAAACTAGCATCATGGCCTACTAAGACCTAAAATTGGCAAGTTTATGACCCATTGTGACCTTGATTTAGCCTTTATTCCATGTCATTTACTTATCTCTATCTTTTTGTTTATAGCTTTATATGACCTTTTTTGCATTTTTTTTGTATCATAACAGCATATTTTGGCTTAATTTCATAGCCTTTTAGAATTATTTATTCATATTTACCTAGGTGCCACTTAATGTGCTTATGGTTGACATGCAAGATTGAAGTATGAGTACATGAGAGCAGATTAGTCTACCTTTGAGCCTAACTAGATCTCATGGTGATGTTGAATGGTATATCGACCCCGATTGCTTAGATCTTGAGCCTGAGGGTCTTGTTGACTATGTAGCCTTGATAGAGAAACCTCTAGAATGGCTTGATAACCTAGTCAAAACCCTTGAATTAGAGGTAAAAGACATAACCAAAGATCCTCTAGTTGGGGTTCTTATCACAACACCTAGCGGTGAGGAGAAAACACTAAAACTAAGTTTCTCATTGGAACCTCTATAGTCTTAAGACATCACCAAGGTCTTACAAGGTAACATTAAGGCCTTTTCTTGTTCATATGAAGATATCCTAGGCATAGATCAATGTTTAGTCTAGCACAACATCATACTAGATCCTAGAATTAGAGTAGCTAAGCAAAAGGTGTGTAAGATTAGACCTGATTTGGCCTTAGTAGTTTATGATGAGATCTCAAAACTATACCAAGAAGGTGTCATCTGAGCCATTAACTACCTAGAATGGGTATCCAACATAGTTTTAGTCCCTAAGAAGAATGGGAGTATATGTATTTTTGTCAATTTCTAAGACCTAAATAAAGCAACTATCAAGGATGACTTCCCTTTGCCTTGTATTAAACAACTTATTGATAATATAGCTGGGCATGCCTTTCTATGCTTTATGGATGGATTCTTGGGATACAACCAAATTAGGATCAACTTAGAACATTAACTTAGCACAACCTTCATGATCCCTTGGGGTACCTTTTACCATACAATGATGCCCTTTGGCCTTAAGAACGTAGGAGTAACTTATCAACGAGTCATGACCTATATCTTCAATGATTACATGCTAGGTTTGCTCAACAATTATGTAGACGATATAGTCATTAAGTCCAAAATGGTCAATGACCATGCTAATGACCTAGATCTTGTGCTTAAATAGTGCCTCAAGTATGAGCTTAGGCTTAATCCTAAGAGATGTGTCTTCAGTGTCAAGACTAGTACGATGTTGAGCTTTGTAGTATCTGAAGTAGGGATACATTTCGATCTGGATAAGGTTAAGACCATATCCAAATTAGCAATGCCTACCAACCTTAAGGAGCTTCAAGGATTACAAGGCATGTTGTAGTTTATTTGTAGGTTTATCGTTACGCTTACAAATAAGTTACAGCTCATGTAATACTTGCTTAAGAAATGGGTTCACTATGAGTGGATGGCTTAATGCCAAGAGGTCTTTGAAAACCTTAAGAAAGAGTTATCATAACTACCAATAGTCTATTCTCTACAAGAAGGTAAACTATTTTACATCTACCTTGCCATCTCCAACACATCCATTTCCTCCCTACTTTGTCAGAAATATGATGATGGAGTAGAAATGCTAGTATACTACCTTAGCCATGCATTAGTTTCCCATGAGACCCGATACACCAAAGTGGAGAAGTATTTTCTAGCACTATTCTTGTCATTGAAGAAGTCAAGATACTACCTCTTCAAAAGCTAAGTCAACATCATTTGCAAAGATAATGTACTCAAAGCCATAATGACCAACATCTATGAAAGTAGCTATATAGCTTTATGGAAAACCATAACAATAGAGTTTGACCTACATTACATCTCTTAATCCTCAATGAAAGTTCAAGCTATAGCCATACAACTCACGGTATCACCTGTTGATGACCAAGCAGCCATAGATCCTAAGTTTCTTGATGAGCATATTAACACCATTAGCTAAGTGCCCTAGGCTTATGAGGTAGTGATGCACTTTGACAAAGATTCAACTACCCATGGTGCCAGTGTTGCTGCTATCATAACATTTCCATATGATGAAATCCAACACTTCACCTATTGTTTTGGATTTCCATGTACCAACAACATAACAGAGTATGAGGGTTTGATCAGAGGGATCATGGTAGCTTATGACATAGGAAATAGATGCTTAATGATTAAAGGCAATTCCCATGTTGTGGTTAACTAAGTGACTAAGGTCTATGTGTGTAGAGTCAAATATTTACAAGCTTACTATGACCTAGTTGAGCAATTGTTATAACAATTTATAAACATTGATATCAAATATATACCCCAAAATGAGAATTCCATAGCCAATGCCATTGCAATATTAGCCTTCAATGTGATGCTAGATGTGTTTAGTGAGTTGTTCACCTTAACTATGGATTGTGCTATCCCCATCACATAGGGCATTGAAGATACCTTTGTGGTCATAGTTCATAATTCTCTTGCTAGGGAGTGGTATGATGATATCAAATTTTACCTTATGCATGGTAAATGCTCACAAGTCTTGACCACTGCTCAAAAGGATGCTATACGCAAACAATCAAAGAGGATGTCATTGTCGGTGATAACACATTATGTTGAAGGCCCTACAATGGTTTATTATTAAAATGCTTAGGTAAAATTGAAACTAGAATAGTCTTAGAGGAGGTTAATAAGGGTATTTGTGGGGGACATATAGGACCTAGAGCTATGGCCTTTAAGATTAGATAGGTAGGATATTATTACAAAAGGTTAAGTGTTGTGGCATGTGCCATTAGCATAGTAACCTTATACATGTACCATTGATTGAGTTTCATACCACTTAGATAACTTGGCCATTTTAATGATGGGGGTTGGATATCATTGGGCCTATAATGCCTAAGTCTTCCACAGGGCATAGCTTTATCATCACCACAATTGAATACTTTACTAAGTGGGTTGAAGTTATTCTCCTGAAAAAGACAACATCCAAACAAGTTTGTAAATTTATCTTAGGTAATATTATAGCCCATTTTGGCATACCCATGACCATAGTTACAAATAATGGACCATAATTTAGTAGCCAAAAAACAAAGGATTTTTGTCACGACTAAGTATTAAGCATTCTTTCTCATCACCTTATTAGCCTCAAGCTAATGGACAAGTAGAAGCAAGCAATAAGGCCATCATGAACTTGCTCAAGAAGATGCTCAACAATAGTAAGTGCAGATGGCATGAGTGACTTGTCAATGGACTCTAGGCCTATCACATGACTTACTATACAACAACTTGCGTAACACCTTATAGCTTGATTTATGGTTTTGAAGTTATTTTACCTCTTGAATTGCATGTCCCATCACTTCGAGTGACCTTGACCAACTTCATCAACAATGAAAAAATTAAGGAGTCGCAGATAGTGGACCTAGACTTGGTGGAGGAGTAGTGTATGCAAGTGCTTACCCATGTCGAGAACTATCAAGAGAGGAGAAAATAGTAGCACCACCATAACTTGACCAAGTGTACGATCAAGGAGGATGACCTGGTTCTCAAAGCTGTTTATGAGCATGCAAATAAATTTTCAGCTAATTGGGAAGGAACCTTCCTTATCATTGAGGCCTACAATAATGGAGCATTTAGGATTGTAGATATGGATAGAAATGAGTTGGCTAATTCGGTCAACCATTCTTATCTAAAACCTTATTACATGTGACCTACATGTAGCCTACAATAGCCATGACATTAACAATAATCAATAAGTAAGCCTAGTTTACCATGGCCTACTGAGGTCTTAAACTAACAATATAGCTTGTTGAGGCCTTAAATCAGTAATGCAACCTACTGAGGCCTTAAATTGGTAATGTGGCTTGCCAAGGACTTAAACTAGCAATGCAACCTGCTAAGGCCTTCAATTGGTAACATGGCCTACCAAGGCCTAAAATTGATGAATCCATGGCCTACCAAGGCCTTAAAATTGGCACCATGGTTTGCTATGACCTTAAACTGGCAACATGGCCTACCAGGGTATTAAATTAGTACCATGGCTTTCCATGGCCTTAAACTAGCAATGTTGGTGACTTGGGTAGCTTGGTTTTATAATTCTATGTGGCCTATATGCATTGTAATGTTATAACATGATCTATTTTCTTGGTTTTCTAGTCTTCTTGAAGTTGTGTTTGCAAGATAAAGCCTAGAGTCATCACAAAGGTGCAACTCATTGAAGCAGTAAGTTACTACATGACCTCAATGTGTAAGATTTGGTGAGTTTGTCTTGATATGTCAAGAATGCTTATTCCATTATCCTCCATCTAGCATCACTTCTTAAGTCTAGCCCCATAACCTCATTATGACCTCAATATCTTGGAAAAAAATGTTAACCTTATGTCTATTGAGAGTAACACATCTTGTTCGATGGGATAACCACCAAGTCCATTGAGTGTAACAAAACTCACTCAATGGGAAAGTTATGTCAAATTGGCCCTAGCAATGAGACCCAATGAAGGTCTCACCCCACAAGAAAAAAGAAAGAAAATAAAGAAAAAGGGATGCAAATTACCAAGAGGATGAATAGCCAATAAGCCTAATGGCTGAAGAAATCTTGGAGTGAATTGATTAGCTCATCAAACATATTTGTCGAGTAAACAACACTTTAAAACATATTAGTGTCATGCTATAGCCATGATGACAAGACTTGGAATGCATTGTTAGCCTCCATGACCATCTCCCTAATGACCATTACCACCATCTCATCATAGTCTTATCCTATTACCACAAGTACTCTTCATCATGGTTTGACACAACTAGACTAAGTGTAGAGAGGAAACATTAATGGTGAAAATGTAGTGGTGCTTTGTATTCTCTATTGGTGCCTCTTGGGTTAATCCTCTAGACACCAATAAAGAGGCACCAATGAAACATCACCAAATTTTCATGTTATAACCATTGTAATTCCATCCCATAAAATCCAAGGTAAAAGTTCATTGTAAATGTAAAAATTGTAATCCATAAGAGGTAATCTCACATATTTCATACTTTTGAGGCTGAAAAATGCCTCATAAGTGATTGAATCCTCCTTCCCCAAGTAAAAATTGTCATCTAGTATCTATATTTTGGCTTGGGGAGGTCAAAATGCCTTTTGGGATGCCAAAAGGAAAATTTTATGGGTTTTATGGGGGTGTATACACTTTTCTACGTTGGGAAACTCATGTAAGGGGTAACTTAACCTAGAGTGAGGTAAATCTTACCTACCCCTAGCATGGAGGAGTCAACCAACATGAAGAGGCACAAGGGGGTGGATCTCACCTACTCCTAGTGTAGAAGGGAAGTAACTTAGCTTGGAGGAATTTGATCTTCACCCCTAGTGTTGATCTTTCATCCCCTCAATGTTGACACCTCCTCCCCAGTGTGGAAGCAACATGGCCAAGATTTTGACATCAACTCTAGCAAGGACTCTGCAAAGCTAACATGGAAGGAGTGAATCCAACATAGAAGGTGCACCCCTATTACTATTTTTGGTAAATCTAATGGCCATGGGGGTATGATACTTTTCATATATGGTAACTTCCAAATTTTGGGCACCAACCCCCCTGAACATGATAGAAATTTGCAGCCAATTTGTAGCCCAATTTATTAGCCATTTGTAGCAAATTTGTAGACCAAATCATTACCAAAGATCTATATAAACCAAATCCTCACTCCATTTTAAGGTCCCAAACTCTTGGTAGTTGCATACACTTGGCATTTTTACATTTTTGGTAGCCAAGAGCTCTTATTTCCTAGTATAAATGCAGCTTCTTAGGGCCTGCCAATGTAGAACCATTATAGCCTTGTTACCCTTGTTACCCCCCTTGGGATTTATGCACCTAGAGTATCAACGTTACCCCCTGGGATCCCCAAATCTCAGCATGGAGCATCTTAGTTATGCTAATCCTTCACATTTCTCAACCCTAATAGTAACCAAATTTTTAGATCTTGAATAGTAGTAGAGGAGGTTTGAAAACATAGGAAGTGATTGAGCATTTGGATTGTGGAGTAGATTCTATCTTCTTCAACGGACTTGGAATCCCCACCCAAGTGAATCTCCTTTTTGGTATCCTATAAGAACTTTTGTGAAAATCTCTAAACTCATTCTTTATTTAATTAATAAATTTTATAGTTTATTTTATGTGCATTTTATATTTGTTTATGTGGCCTTGCTATTAGTTGTGGTACGAAGGGGAGAGGTTATGCTATTGTGGTGGTCAGTGGACCAAACAAAGAGAATGACTTTTATGTGAATATTTGTGGCACACATGGAATGAATGGGATGTGTGACCCCTGGGTTTCTTAGGATTCCATGGTGGATCCTAATAGAGTGATTAGAGGGTTGGTGGTTGTGACCACAATCAATGACTATCACATTGACCTAGGTTGGGTGGCAAATGACATGTAAAATTGGAATGTGGTAGACTATGACATTGATTGTGTTTGGTGCACAACTATGATTAGCGTGGGCTTGAACATGGTTGGGTAAGAGGGGGTAGAGGATGGTGGCATTTTTTCCATAGAGGAGACAAAGGGAGTGGAGGTAGGCACTATGACATTGGGGGTTTCTTGTTGAAAAAACCCATCTAGGATGTTTTCATGTTTAGATTCTACCCTAAACTTGTCAACCTTTTTTTGTTGGTGCTCATTCAAGCTAACCTTTTCATCCTTTTCATTCATCTCAATTAACTAAGATAAGATGTTGGCATAGGTGTCAGTAAGGGATATTTGATCATTCAGGGAAGGAATATACTCCTTCTCATCTCGGTGTATGAGCTCCTACTACCTTTATGTCTCCATTTTCATACATGGAATCAGTATGCCAGGCTAGATTTTGGCATAAATGTAGTTGTAGTGATCTTCATTTATCACCAAGAATCTAGGACTTTGACCCCTAAGTTGTAAGGATTGCCTACACTCAGCTACGGTAGGATCTTTGGAGTCATAAAACCTCATGACTTGTTGGTTAGACACATTATGAGTAAAGTTAAATAGTAAGATGGTTGATTTTGCAAATGACATGGTGAAAAAAGTACTAAAAATGGCTAAAATGAGTTATAAAAGATTGAAAAGAGTGTAAATTTTAGTAAGAAGAATTTATAAATAGCTAAAAAGGGCAAAAACAAGTGAAAAAAAAATTACCTATTATAAATAGTAAGTGGATCTCAAAGAGGGATATATTCCTTTATTAAAAATGATAAACAATGGGTATCAAATGCCAACCACACTGAGCTAGCAACTACACTAATTCTAGGAGAGAAAAGGGGGAGGAAAGTGGGTAAGATGGAAAGATTTCACACCTTTCTTAGCAATGTTAGTGGGAAGGGGTTTACATTTTTGGAAAGTGGTATCAAACTCCACCCACTCTAGGCTTCCTAGCTGCACCTATGCTAGGTGTAGTAGAGGGAGAGAAAGGGAGGGTAAGATGGAAGGTCTTACACCTTTCTATTCAATGTTGTGATGGAGAGATGGGTTGGAAACCAAGGTGAAAACTTTGACTTCCCACAAAAAGATGGCTTTGGCAAGCTACTAATTTTCATAGAAAGGAGAAAGGGGATGGGGATTTGGATGGTAAATCCACCAGTTTTGGTCTTTACTGAGAAAATTTTGGTAGCAAGAGGGGTATGGTGTTAACACTGGATTTGGACATGAAATTCATAGCAGGTGTTGTGAAAATCTAAAAACCAAACACCTTCAACTTCCACGTTCAGACTTTTGTTGCAAGGATATGAATGATAGTGTTTGTTGCTATGAATATTTTAAAGGTTTTTGTTGTAAAAGTTAAAGCTTTTGAAAAAAAAGCAATGTTGGCAATGGGGCAAATAGATTTTAATGTAGAAATTGGACAGAGGCCCTCCTTCTAGCACTAGAAAAACTAATGTGATTGAAAATCTTGGTTGTTGGAGGGACCAAGAATTCCTGGTGATGTAATTTTTAACCTCAAATATCCAAGGCCTCTGCAAAAAAAAAAAAAAAAAGATTTATGGTGTTGTGTACAGTCTAGTAGATCACCTAGGGACTTACAAGATGAAAAATGGGATAAAAAAAATGCAGATGTGAAATACAGATCTAAATGTAAATTGCACCAAAATAAAGTTGATGAATGAAAATTGTACACAAATGGAACTACAAACTTTATTTCAAAGAAATAAAGGAAGTAGAAAAAATGTATACAAGATGGCTTGTTGTAGCAAGAGGGAGGTTCACTTCTATGGGGGTTCAGGGTCCAGTAAAGTCACTATGATCAACTCCACAATCCACAAGTCCTGCCAGTCTTGATGCATTTGAACCTTCACTACTACCACATCAGATCTACTACATTTTTTATGTAAGGGGATGAGAGGTGTGAGGGACTGAGGCTACCAAAGTGAGCAATGTTGGGATTTGTGGTCCCTGAAGCTTAGAGTGGATGCTAAAGGCTCTCATAGATCTCAAGGGGGATAATAGGCTATGGGGGTTCCATGGTGGGGGGTTTGAGAAGTTGTGTTTTTGCAAGGTTGCAAGGGCTCTCAAGCATTTAGAGTGCCAAATTGTGAAAAACGAAAAAATTATGGAACTTATAAATGGTGTTTGTGCCTAGGTTTTATAGGTTTTGGGCCACTAATTTAGTTGCAATCTTGGTTGCAAATTGTTGATAAATTGGCTACAAATTTTTGCTATGCATAGGTGAGGTGGGTGTTCAAATCAAGGGGGGTTACTATATATGGTAAGTGCCATACCCCCATGGCCATTCTATTTACTAAAAATAGTAAATGGAAATTTTATTCATGCTGGCTTTGTCCATCCATGTTGGGCCTTCCAACTACAACGTTAACATGCAAGATCCTCATTGGAGTTGGTGATGTGTTGAGATCTTGGCCATGTTGAATCAATGCTAGGGGGGATGATGTATCAATTCTAGGAGGTTGATGTGCTAATGTTGGGGGGTAAGGGCTATACTACCCACGTTGGCCATGGGTGATGCTAGAGCACTCTATGCTGAGCATAGATGCTATCACACCCCTTCACACTAGGCATAGATGCCATCACACCCCTCCATGTTATAGCATAGAAAATGCTATAACCTACCATAAAACCCATTGAAATTCTAATTTTGGCATCCCAAAAGGAATTTTTAAACTCCAAAATCCCAAATATAGACATCATATTATTTTTTTCACTTGGGGGATGAGGCTTGGACCACTTATGAGGCATTTTTCAGTTCCAAAAGTATAAAGTATATGAGATTGCATCTCATGGATTATAATTTTCACATTTACAAAGAAGTTTTTCCTTAGGTTTTATGGGATGGGGTTACAAAGGTTACAACATGTGAATTTGGTGGTGATTCAGAGTGGATACTTGGTAAGACAACAACATTAATATACATTCAAGATGTATATCGAAAGTAGGAATAGATGCTCCATGTTTAGGCTTGTTAGTTAATTATGGAGTTAATTTAAACATTAAATATTAATTTATTTAATCATTTAGAAAATACAAAACATAATAAAAATTATAAAAATGAATATCTTACACATCAATCACACTCAACCATACTCACTAATTAACACTAGTATGGGTTGGAAAGAGAATGATTAGCGAATCACATCTTTTACTATTTAATGATATTGGCCACTTAAGTAAACCATAGTCTAGGGAATTCAACTAGAGTATGTGTATATGCTATTGACTCATTTTTTTGGCATATAAAATACCCACTACTTATTACAAGGTATCTACGAGCACCTAGAAAATTGAATGTTGGTCCAATCTATATTTCCACACATACTCAACTATTATTACTAGAACCTTTATAATCATATATACTAGTCATATGACATGAGATTATAAGGCATTGTAAAGATTAGAACATAGTTTATCTTATTATGTTTATGATAGATCTTTTGTGTAAAACATGATTAAGATTATCAACATACCTGTTCTTGTAAAATTATTTCAAACGACTTTGTTAGAACACCTCCATGAACTAAAAAAACTAGTGCCTAATTTACATCCACAAATAATCTTCCAAGCAATGTAGCCTTCAATATGCCAATGATAATGACATGAAGGAGTACAATTTTTTAATTAAATGTGGACTTAGCCTACTAGCCATGATCAAGAAATAGCAAGAAAAATATAGAACTAAGTGTGTGATGGAATGAGAAAATAATATAACTTGATAAAACATTGATGCATTTAAGGCAACAATACATATGATATAGTGTATAATTTGAAGCCATGGAGAGATATGATATGGAGAGAGTGAGAGAGGGTTGAGGGGGAAGGCTTTGCATCCTCTTTTTAAAAATAAATGAATTAATAAAATTTAAATGATTATAGCATCTTATAATAAATCCTACTTAAAGGATTAAAGTAGAAGTAGGAAAAATCCTAATTAGGCTAGCTAGTATTTAACATAAGAGAATATTGGTTTAAGTAGAAAACTACAAATGAAAAGTGTTGGGAATAGGAATGAAACAAAAATTAAATCCTTAAAATGAAGGCCAAATGATGTTAGAACAATAAGTGCTTAGGTCTTACAGTTGATAGGTTGGGCCAAAAGTGTTGTTGCTATGATCTAATATTAATTTAGGGGTCAAAATTTTTTGTTTCAAGGTCACTACATGGGTGACATCAATAGATGACATTGATGATATTGGCTATAGGAAAGGTAACATTGGCATTAGCAAGATATCAAGTGTTGCTAATGAGATTTGAAATGGATGTTGTAATGGGCCTAGAATAGTGTTAAGATGCTAAGGTGAAGGCCAATATGCTAGAGGTGATGTTGGTAATGCTATGCTCTCTCCAAGGTGTTCTTAAAATGTAAGGAATGTAAGATTGCCGAAATGTCTAGTATGAGTGGAAACGTAAGATATTTATTATTCAAAACTTCCAATTTTTTTTGAAATGGAACAGGAAAATTAACCATTTCATATTCTAGTTTCACTTAAAAATTTCAAAAGGGTTAGATGATGGCTAAGTGATGTTAATGCTAACATCACTTGGTGGTGAGGTTAACATTGATTCTAGCATCAACACCTATGTCGCCTATATTTTATAACTTTCATTTTTCCTATTTATGCTCCTAGTGATGCTTAGTCTAATGCTAATCATTAGTAAAATCTTTAATACTCAACTATGAGATATTGCTAATGCTAAAATTAAACTAGGATAAGTTAATTTAATAAGTCCCAAATGTTGACATTGACATTGATGCTAACATTAGCATTAGCATCACCTAGCTAGGGACACTCTAAATGACCTTTAAAACACCTGATAAAACTATCATCAAATGTAAGAGTTCTTCTTTGACTAGCTAAGGCATATTTAGAGGCCTCAAAGAGATTAAAAACTATGGTTAAAGGTTTTATAAGACATGATGATTTGATGTCAAAGATGCCTACACAATGCTACATCCATGCCTTGTCAAAATTGATAATGAGGCAAAAAAGTAGGTACAAGATTAGCTCTTCTTGATGGATATTGCTAAAGATATGAAGGAGAAGATTTGTAAAATGATGATGTTTGATTTATATTTGTAAAAGGAAAGAACAAAGAAGTAAGATACAAAGAGAAAATTAGAACATCATTTATACACTAGTTATCATGATGGTGCTATATCACAGAAGTAGGGTATGACTAAGTCTTACATACAAGATAACTAAAAAAATGTCATTTATGATGTTTCTTTTTCTATATTACTCCTACTTAATCACATCCTCTTTGAAAAATAGCAATTTCACGCAATCCTCATTGATAGTATAATGATGTAGGGAATAGAGATGGAAATGAGAGTTAGAGGAAGAAGTGAGAATTATGAATGAGGGGAAAGGGTATGATAGATTTTTAAAAATAAAAAATAAATAAAATAGGGAAAAAATATGAAACATCACCTATACACCAAGTTTAGGTGCTATGCCATAGAACTAGGGGATGACTAAATCCCATAATCTTTTGATATTGATTATGATGTTAATAATTATGCTTCTCTATCCTAATAAAAATCAACACATCCTCACATGGAGTAAAACTACAAAATGCTTAGGGCTTACTATATGAAGTAGATTTCTTATGAGCATTCCTCACCAAATGATATGTTAGAGAATAATAATGAAGATAATGAGATAGATGGAGAACAGAAGAAGAAAGAAAATTCATGTAAAGATGAAAAGAAAAATAAGGAAGAATGATAATATAGAATAGAGAGGGAGAAAAAAGAATAGTAGAATAAAGAGGGAAGCAAATAAGGTAATAAGATATAAAGATAAAGGAAAGAAAATTATATAGTAAGCTTGATGATTAATATATATATATATCTTTCTGTTTAATAAGATGTAGTGAGATGAATTACTTCTTGATCTAAGCATGATTCAACAATCTAAATGTTAATTTTTATTGGCTTTTATCAGAAACAAAGGAACCTAACTAATTAAAAGAGAATTTCATGGTTTTGACATTAGGGAAATATCATAAAATAAGGTCATCTTCTTTGATGTCCCTGAATTAGACATGCTTATCATGATGATGTTACACCTCTTGATGTTTCTTAAGATTAATTATTATGAGTCTTCAATTTTTCTCGAGTATGTTTAGCTCAACACATTGTAATTGTGGTGTAGGGATGCCTCTTTAGATTCCATTGTGTTTTGTCCTATAGTGGTTTTTGGGCTCTAGAGAGATGTCTTGGAAGTCAAGAGATGACTTGGCTAAGAGTTGAGCCTGCATGAGATGTTCTAGGTTTAAGAGATATGTCTTGGCTAAGAAATAGTCATCTCATGTGAGATGTCTCAAAGGAAAGTAAGATGTCTAAAAAATGATGAGATATCTCTATTGAGATGTCCTAGGTCTTCTTGAGACATCTTAGCTATAGTGGAGATTTCTTGGGAATATGTGAAATGTTCCATTTACCAAAAACGTTAATAGTGAGATGACCCAGGGAGATTAGAGATGATTCAAAAGAGTAGGAAAACTTTCGAAATTTCCTGTTACAATTTTGAAAGTAGTCAAAATGATGAAGAAAAATATGGAAGTAGCCTAATGTTATCAAGTTAAGGTGGGGAAAGGTTTCTATATTTCTTATCTTCTCTTTTTCAATAAATATTAATATAATTCTTAATGATATGTCATGGAGAGAGCTCATGAGAGGTGAGTTGATGTGTGGTAAGAATATACGAGAGCACATTGAATAAGTGCATATGTAGTTGTAGCTCCAAGGTCTATTGTGTGTTGTATTGACCTATGTGTTCTTGTGTCTTGTGTGTGTATTGAGATCTCATTCTTGGGTTGTGGAAAATATTCTCTATCGATTGTGTCTTGCAATGAGAACAACTATTATGTGCTTGGAGAGCCTCATGCTTTATAGCATTATTTGAGTAATTTTTGAGAGGTTGTGGATGTTTTGGGGATTGTTAAACTCTTTGTAATCTTCTATGCAATAATTAAAGATAACTAGTTTTCTTGATTTCTAGAATATTGAATTATCTCTCATATTATCTAGATTTAGTGGGGTTGAAGGTTATTTTCTATTGGAGTGAACCTGTTTCAAACTTTTCATTTTTCTCATAAAAGATTCAATTGTTCAAGGCTGTCCATAGAGAAGGCATGTCTAGTTTAATTGGTAGCATGATCTCAAACTCATAGGTGAGTAGGAAAGGAATTTTTACAATGACATTATGAAAGGTGGTTTGATAAACCCATAGGAAATTAGCTAGTTGAATATGATAGTTATTTTAGGATTGCTCAACCTTGGTTTTGAGCAATTAGATAAGGGATTTCTTGGTTGACTCAACTTAACCATTGGATTGTGGATAATAAGATAAAGAAAAGGCTTTGATGATTTGATATTAATTGAAGAATTTGACAATTTCTTTACTCTTGAACTAAAGTCTATTGTTGGTGATAATATGGAGTGGGATGCTAAAATAAGTGATCATATTATCTAAGATAAAATGAACAATAAGTTTGAAAGTAGTTGATTTATGGAAAATAGACTCAACTATTTAGTAAAATACAAATTAGTAGTTAAGATTAATTGGTAACTTATAAAAGAAGAAGGGTTGATGGATCTTATGAGGTTCAATTCTTATTTTTTGATGTCATATTATCTTTGATGTACAAATCTTTTGGGATGGAAAATAAATAAGGGATGCATGCATTTGACACATGCCATATATTTTAACTATTTTATGAACATCTCTAAACATGGTAGGCCACAAATATCCTAATGAGATAATGTGAGATGCAAGAGATTGAGATTTTAGATGTCCATGACACATATGTAAATATATCTATTCTAAGATCATTTGGGCTTTCTCATAACTTAGACAAAGTAGTAGGATAATATATGCGAGGAAATGACAAAGAATATCAAGATCTATGATGCAAGAATATTTTAAGCATTTGTGAAGAGGTTGCTTTTGAGAGGTAGATAAGTTCTCAGGAGTTTTTCTTATTTGAAGGTATCAAATGATGTTACAACACTATTTTTATTATTTCAAGTTAATGAAGCTATCTCATTGAGCATTTCTATGAGTGATCAGTACATCTTAAGTTGAGTGGAATAACCAATCTTTGTGGAAGACTAGATCAATCATAAGTATAAAAGTTGCTAACGCATCTATGAGCATGTTCTTGAAATACTTGATATGTGTTAAGACACATTCATCAAATTGTAAAACAAAGTTCTTAAATAGTTCTAGGTAAGGCTAGAGGTGCTTATCCTTATAAATGTACTTGTTTTTTATTTGCCAAATTACTAACTAAAAGTTCCCATGAACCAAAACTCTTTTTACACTAAGTTGAAGGACATTGAGTAAGCCTTAGATGAGACTTGTGTATTCCACTACATTATTCATATACGAGAAGATAAAATTGAACATTTAATATTTAGCTTCTTTACCTTCTAGTTTAGAATGCAAGTGATACTAGAGCCTTAAGCTATATGAGATTCATGAAAGTAAAATAATCATTAATGTCATTAGGTACTAAATATTTGGTAGAATATTTCTTACATTTAGTAATGCTAGATTGATTAGCATGTATCTGCAAAATCATACTAGATGATTTTGATATAGGAGTGGATGTGAGAAGGTCCGTGATGGATTTACCCTTAAAGTATTACAAAAGGCATAGAAGATTAAATTCCATTAAATGCATTTTCCATTTGGACATGTAATTGTTATCATAAGGTTTGGTAGTGATAATGTACCAAACATTATCATGATAAATAACAAAGATTCCTATCCCTATCAAATAGTATTTCTAGTTCTTTGGAGTAAATAATAAGTATAGAAAGGACTTCTCTATATCTGTGTAACATGTTTAATAGTCAAAAAAGAGATGAGAGATGTAATAGACTAGAAGGTCCATGACATATTTGTGCTATTGGTAAATCATGGCTACAATAGAATGATTAGATTTAGATAAGTAAAGATAAAATGAGAGCTTAAATTGTGGTGGATGAAGCACTAGAAAATTTATTAGTACATGCTTAATTACATTAAAAGCTTTCTTGTACTTTGAGTTCTAGTTGAAGGGAGTATAATTCTTAAGAAGATGCGATAACACATGAAATTTGTTAATAAGATTACATATGAAATGAAAAATGAATTGTAGAAAACCTTATAAGGTGCACATGTCCTTAAGGCACATAGGTAGAGGAATATTTAAGATGGTCTTAATCTAATCTAGGTTTACAATGATCACATTGGATAAGATGAGGAATCCTAGCATCTTACCAATTTCTACTATAAAGAGACACTTCTTGGAATTCAAGTAGAGAGTATACATATTACAACTAGCTAAGATGACATCTAGATTCTTGGGATGATGAGGTACTATGATTGATTTAGTAGTGATGTCGTCTACATAGTCATTGATGAATTTGAACATCATGTTATGGAAGATGTAAGTCATGATCCATTGGTGTGTGACCCCATTATTCTAAAGCTTGATGACATCCTTATTTAAAATGTTTTCCAAGGGATCATGAAGATGATATATCATTGATATTTTGAGTTAATTTGGATCTAGTTGTAGCTTGAAAAGCCATCCATGAAAGTTAGCAAGGAATTCTTAATTGTCACATTAATGAGATCATGAACGTATTTACATATTCTAATGACTCCATTCTTCTTAGGAACTACTACCATGTTAGAGATATATTCCACGTAAATTATTGAGTAGATGAAGTTTGTAATCTCATCCTTATTGAGGGCTAAGTATATTTTGATCTTTTGATCCTTTTTCTTAATTAGTATGGTGTCTCCCTTTAGGATGATATTGTATTGAACTAAGGAGGAATGTAAACCTATCACATTATCATATCCCTAGGAAAATACTATGTAGTTCTTCTAAAGGACGTCTAGGATAACATTTTTAAGATTAATAGGTATGTTTTCCCCGAATTGAAGAATCTTCTTGATGTATTTGTGATTAGCTATAGAGAGCTCAATGAAAAGATTATTGGTGAGGACAACTCCCTATCCCAGAAGTTGAGATGTGATCCTCTTTAGCAAGGTCCAGGAAGATGATGAGATTTCAAAGGATGAAGATGAGAAAGATAGATTAATGAGGTCTTCATTTAGGATCTTAATGATTTGGCTGCTAGGCTTGTTAAGGATAAGGAACATGCAAAGTTGGGTAAGTACCATGGAGGCCATAGCAACCTCTAAGTAAAAGGAAATATTGGTCATAAGATGATGAATTAAGCAAGGGAAACAAGATAAAGTTAGGCTATCATATATGGAGATAAAGAGAAAATATAATATAGGGTAGAGAGATGAGACAATGGTAAAGGTGAAATAAAAATAATAACTAAACATTTTTATGAGTTTAAATTTTTCAAATTTTTATATATTTTTGAGCTTTTTAGATTTTATGTTTTTTATGGATTTGGATATTTTAATTTCCAATTAGTTTTTGGATATCTAAATTTTAAATTTTTATAATTTTTATAATTTAAGGTATTTTAAAAGTTTATTAGTATCTAGAAAAAATGGCAAGGACCAAGGTTCAAGTTGGTGTGGGGCCAAGATAAAGGAAAATAATGAAGAATTTAAGATGTTGGGTCCCTCCTAGAGGTAACATAGCTTATACCGACATCACCTACTAATGTTGATGCATCATTGTGTAGGTAGTGAAGATAAAGTAAAAGGAAAAGGATGAAAATCTATAATTATAAAGTATAAATCAAAACAAGATGGTATGTGGAAACATGTCATGAGACAAGTCAAGGAAGATGTGGTCAAAGAAAACTATAATAGTAGTAGAGCAAAAAAATGAGAAAGATATGGAGCTGATGATTTTTCTTCCAAAGGAGAAGCAGTGAATGTTCCAAACCCTTATTATGTTCTTCATTTATTTATTAGTCACAGTGATGAGGACATTACCTAATCCATGTGTAATCCTCAATGTATTTGTGTATGTCTTGTAGTGTGTTTGTGTGTGTTTCTTATATAGGTCTTATTTGTGATGATTCCAAGGTGTTTTAGCTTATGTGAGAATGATTTGGAGGTGCCCATATGCTTAGGAATTTATAGAAAGAATCTTGGTTTTTTGTATGTTTGGTAGGAGAGACTTCTTCATTAGAGACAAGATGCCTCTTATAGAACCAAGATGTCTCCTTTTTTCTTAAGATGTCTTAGCTACTATTAAGACATCTCATGAAAGACATTTTAATCAGCCCCAAGATATCTTAGCCTTTAGCAAGATGTCTTAATTAACACTAAGATGTCTTAGTATTCAGGAAGACATCTTTCCTTAATCTAAGATATCTCATCTAAAAATTGCTAACTTTTAGTTGGGGTGTTTCACTTTCAAATTTTTAACAATTCAAATTATGAATTTGAGAGGTAGAGAAGATGAAGAGATAGAGAAAAAAGTATAAATAGATTCCTTATGCATTTATTTTGATTAAGAGAGATTCTAGAAAGAGATAGAGAGAGGTTAGGAGTTGAGTTGAGAGAGAGAGAGAGATTATTGGCCAATTGTCTTGGCCATCATCCTTGTATTTGTGTGATTACTTTATTTGAGTGTTATGTGAGGATTAAATTGAATATATTTTCTATCTTGGGGAGTGTGTGCTTTCTTTGTACTCTAAATTCTCCTTTTGAACAAAAATAAAGCTTTTACCCTTTTTTTTGTTCAAATTCACTTGTTTTTTTGAATTGAGAGAGCTTAGATTGTAGAATCCAAGGAAGTTTCTCATTAGATTGGTATCATAGCAACTTGAAATTGAAGACAATTGCATTTAAGTGAATAATTGTCACCTCAATTGCAAGGAATCACTTTAAATTATTAATTTTTGTGTGAATTCTCTCTTATGATTTATTTCACTCATCTTACGGTTGCAGAAATTCACTTTTTACTCCTAAGTTATCATAGTTTTAAAGAATTTAAAGATAATTATAGAATTGAACATTCATTGGCTTATAATAGCTAAGGTTTAAAGATCTTGAACTCATTTCTCTTAAGATTTAAGCATTCCTTGTTTCATTCCTTGAGAAATCTTAAATATTTTACCTTTCCTTATAGTATTTTGTGAAATTTTCCTTTTAGATAACTTTTCATCATGCCTCAAAAGGCGAATATAGTTCAAGATTTATTAAAATACATGGATGACATGAGAAATACTTTCAAGCTCATTGTTGAGAAACCTAATAAGCTTAAAGAGAAAAAAGGACATACTTCTCTACCAAAAGCATCTAAGCCAGTGAATGATTCAAGTAATTCTTCATCAAGACCTTCAATACATTCCTTAATTCCATCCATTGAAGATAATGTTTTTTTTTGGAAATAAAGACTTCAAAGAAGATAAAGATTAATATCATGCCTTCATTCTCCTAGTATTAAGAATAAGTCTTAAGGATTTATCTTTCCTAGGAAAGGGAAGAAAGTACTCTCCTTTAATCCTCAAAGGAGGTAAGGTGAACAAATTGAGGTTACTCTTACTAAGGCTTTCAAACATGCTTCAAGAATGCCTCATGTTCAAGTTAAATCCTTTAATGGCATGGAAGGAATTGAATATTTGATCTCTTGGCTAAAAATGATTAACAAGTACTTTGAACTTAAAGATGTGGAGAATCATCAAAAGGTGACATATGCTAAAACAAAATTGGAAGTTATGGCATGTGTATGATGGTATAATAAAACTCGTTCTTATAAGGTGAATAATGGTATTTCTGTCAAATATTGGTCTCTAATGTAGTTCATGCTTAAGAAAAAATTTGAGAAGAATCATCATAGATAAGATGCCATCCAAAAATTAAACTACCTATGATAAGGTTATAAGAGTATGAAAGACTTTTACATGGATTCTTTAAGGGCTTTTAGCTAGAAAAAGCTCATTGGGATGACTATAAGTAAGCATCAAACTTTCAAGGGGAACCCAAGAGGGAGTATTAATAAGAGCTAATATTCTATGAGCCCCAAACATTGGATGAGGCTTTTCAATTAGCTCTTAAGGTTGACAAGAAAATTAAAGGCTATAATAGATGTTCTAAAGCTCTTAGGGAAAGGACTCCAAATCTTCTAAAGATGAGAAGAGAGCCAAAAATGGAAATGCCAAAGAAGACAAAAATGAGAAGCAAGAGAAGTAAAACAAGGGTCAAAATTTCAAGAAAGACTACTCTAAGAAAGGGAAAGATTAGGGAATGGCTATGCTTCCAAACTTTAATGCTTCCATTGTGGTGAAAAGGGACACAATTAATGGAAGTGTAAAAAATCAAATATTTTCAAAGGAAAGAAATTTCAAACCTTAGAAAAAGAAGAATTCTCTAATGAAGATAATCATCATGCTCCTATTATTGAAGATGTAGCTAAAAATAATTCTTACACTTTTATGAAAAATTGGAATGTCAATGATGATCCTAGTAGGAATATTCTCTTTAGGATTAGTACTAGGTATCTTGATAGTGGTAAATGGATACACATTTTGATTGATGGTGGTGCTTAAGAAAATGTGATTTCTTATAAGGCTATGGCTACGCTTGGCTTGAAGACATTTTTATATCCTAGGCCCTATAGAGTTCATTGGCTTTCAAAAGATCATTTTCAAGAAGTAAAAAAGAAGTGTATTTTATCTTTCAAGATTGGTTCCTTTAAAGATAAAGTATATTGTGATATTATTCTAGTTGATTGTGCTAATTTCATTTTAGGAAGACCTTGGAATTTTAATAACAATGTTTTTTTATGATGTAAGAGATGTTTGGTCAATATCAAGGGAAGATGAGATACATAAATTAATCCCTATGACTTAGTATTAGTATAAGGAAAATGTTCCTACAAACACTATATTAATGTTGCTAAGTGAGAAAGAATATCTATAAGCATATGAAGAGGTTAGGCATGGTTTTTTCATCATGTGAACACTTGTAACAAGTGAAGAGGATCCTTCAAATGATCTTCCTTTAGCAGTGCAACCATTAGCATTGGAATTCACTAATGTTTTTAAGGGAAAATTGGAAGGGTTTCCACCAATGAGATCCATTTAACAAGTACGTAAATTATTCTCTAGTGGCTTCATAAAGAAATCCATATCTCCTTGTGCCATTCTAGCTATCTTAGTTCCAGGGTTGTTCATAGGATTATTATTAAGTATAGGTTTTCTATTCCTAGAATGGATGACATTCTTAATGTACTTGCAAATGTTAAGATTTTTTCCAAGATTCATTTAAAGAGTTGCTTGTATAAATTGTTACTCAAGCCTTTTATGCTCTAGCCACTGTCATGAGGCTTATGCATGAGGGTCTAAGGGATCTTATTATTAAATTTTGCATTGTTTTCTTTGATGATATTCTTTTGTACTATTCCTAAGAGGAAGAAAATATGCAAAATTTGAGATTAGTATGCTCAAAGTTGCATGAGGCTAAATTGGTGATCAAAGATAAGAAATTAAATTTTATGAAAAATGAAATTATTTACTTGGGTCATGTTGTCTCCAATAATCAAGTTAAGATGGAACCAAGTAAGATTAAGGTAATCAAGGAGTGGCCTCCACCTAGAGATGTGGAAGAGGTAAGATCTTTTGTTGGTTTGGATAGTTTCTATAGGAGATTTATTAAAAAATTCAATTCTATTTCATGACCTATGATATCTTGTTTGAAGAAAATTTCAAGCTTTTGTGGAAGATTAAAAAGAAAAATCCTTTTAAGCATTGAAGGAGAAAATTTGTAGTGGTCCAATTTTAGCAATTCCAAACTTCTTAAAACTTTTTGAAGTCGAAGTGAATGCAAGTGAACTTGCTATTAGAGGTATGCTTTCTCAAGAGGGTAAGAAAATTGATTTATTTTTTGAAAAATTAAAAGAATCTAGATCAAAGTATACTATATATGAGGAGGAATTATATGCTATACATCAAGCTCTTAAAGATTGGAGACATTACTTGCTAGGATTAGATTTTATTCTATTCATTGATCATAGAGTACTTCAATTTTTGAATTCTCAAAAGAAATTGAGTGTTAAGCATAAGAAATGAGGAGATAAATTACAAGAGTTTCATTTTCTTTGAAACATAGAAGTGAAAAATCTAATGTTATGATTGATGCTTTGTCTAGAGTTCATGTTATTTCTTCTAATGTGGAAATTCAAGGTTTTGACTCTTTTGGTTCATTGTACCCTAATAATAATGATTTTTCTAAAATTTGGAAAAAGTTAAGTTATGAATTACTAGGAATGATTGATAAATGAAAATCTTATCATGTAAAGAATGGGATTTAATTCAAGGATGGAAAAATATGTATTTAGATCCAAGATTCCTGAAGAGAAACATCAAAGTGACATGGCTACATATATGGGCAAGATAAAGACATTGGAATTAGTAAGTAAAATTTACTTTTGGCTAGGCATGTATAGAGATGTGGTTAAATTTATAAAATAATATTATGTATGTCAAAAGTTTAAATTGAGAAAGGGTATTTATGGTCATTATTTGTCTTTACTCTTTTCAAATGCTTCTTGAGAAAGCTTTTCTTTGGAATTTATTTATGGAATTCCTAAGATACAATTTGTTCATGAATCCATATTTTTTGTGGTAGATAAATTTACTAAGATGGAACATTTTATTCCATGTAATAAAAGCAGTGATGCTTCTCATGTTACTCATTTATTATTTTAGATTGTTATGAGATTACATGACATACCCTTGAGCATTGTGAGCGATAGGAATGTTAAATTCACTAGCCATTTCTAGAGATCACTTTGGAAATTACTTGGAACCAAGTTATCTTTTTCTACAATGTATCATCTCAGGACTGAGAACTTAGAAGGAGGGATGAATAAGTTTCCCAAATCACAAAAAACACTTGTTATACAAAACACAAGAATTATGTGGTTCCCCAACTTGGATACTCCAAACTTGGAGGGTAGATTCCTTGCATACATTTGGACTTTGTTACTTTCAAAATGTGTTTTAGAAGACACCAAAACCTATAAAAAGTTTGAGCTCCACTAAGGAGAGTTTCAGCACTATGATAAGTCTCAACCTCGCAAGGTCCCAACAAGCTCAAGAGTGGTTTAAAGCATCACACAACCTATACAAAATAGAGCTCTACTCCAGAGTATTTTGACATAGCAAAGCAACTCAATTCTATAGGATTCCAAAAATCTTTAAAAGGATGCTTTATTTCAAGAGGCATATCAATCCCTTAGGGTAGCAAGAAAAGAAAAGCAATTACAAGGAGAGAGTGTAACTTAATTTACAAGTTCCTTCTACAATGAAGCATAGTTCTATAAACAATCAAGTAAATGCTATGAAAAATGAAGTACACAAATAGACAATGATTGGTTTGATGTTGAAAATGCTTGCATAATACCAAAGAGTTTGAAGCCTTCTAATAGCATCAGAGTTTCTACAAATACCTCAAAATTTATTTAACAGCTAGTGTATCCATATCCTTTGATATTGAGACATCTTTCTAAAATCAACTTCAACTCTAGGGAGATGTCTCCTTTTAGATTGGGACATCTATAGGAAGATGTCAATTCTTGAATGTAGACATATATTGTTTTTAGGAGAAATCTCCTCAACTTTTGAGTTGTCAATTTGCCTTCTTACTAGTCCTTGAAGAATCTTCATTTGATTTGTAGTCTTTTTTTTGTTCATGTAGTCTTCATCTCTATGACATCTCAATGTAGATCTCATAACACCTCAACATAGATCTTGTTTTCAAACTTAACTCTTATTCTGAAGTCCTTTCTCATTTATAACCCTACTAAATTACAAACACATTTCCATATTCTCCATTTTCTCTAAGGTTTTGACATACCAAAGGGTCAAAAATCTCCTCCTTTCTTATGATGTCCAAAACTTAAGGAAATGAGTGAGCATAATATCATAACATTATATGATAATTAATAAAAGCACAAACATTTGTGTGTGTGCATGTGTGTATATATATAGAAAAATACAATTTGTCTTCATTAATTATAAAAATAAAATTTATGTTCATTAATGCACATAAACCTTTCTCTAAAGATATATCATAAAAAGGGCAACATCATATAGTATGCATGACCATTATCACAAAAACTCTCCTCCCTTTTGGATAGTATCAAAAAAAAGGAGATCATGAAAAGCACCTATTCAAACATCTGAAAGAAAAGGTTCCATAACATAAACATTCATAACATCATATGACAATCCCATAGAGATACAAACATTTAGCTAAGGAAGAAAATGAGTTAAATAGTACACATCTCTTAACATTGATTTCATAAGGTTGACGATGTCAAACCAATTTCCATTAAGAGATACCTCTTATGTATTCACAAGGTTAAAATTAATGAGCTACAACCGATCCAAACACAACTAAGCCAAGCCAAAAGTATTTAAAACCAAAAGCTAAAGTCCAAATTTTGAGCATTGAGAATCATGTAATCTATATTTTAAACCAATTATCCCATTAGTGACAAATAAACCAATATTTCATGATTCTATATTCACTAAATATTCTACTCTTTTTGAAGCTTCAACAATAGAAAAAGGCATAGCAATTCCATGGCAAGAGAGTAAATATATGTTTATCTAACTTTAAAGAATTAGATCATATACTCACAAGAAAGGTCAAAGCAACATAACTTATCATTCTAAATATCTTAAAAATAACCAAACAGATTCTTAACAAGATGTTCATATAGCAATTTGTATATAGCCATGTCAATTTTAAATGCCAGCAATAAGAAATACATCACAAGGTAAAATATCCAAAAGTTATCTTGACCAAAATTTAACTCATACTTTTACCTTGGATATTATACCATACTCTTAAATAAATATTCCTCTTCTTACACATTTTTAACTATGGGTGTTGGAGTATGAAGTTTTGCTACTTGATTCTCTTTTTGTAAAAGTCTCAAAGGACTCCCCCTACACTGATGGCCTACAAGATGATAATTTTTGATGAGGTATAGGCTCCCCCTTACATACATGCTTGAATTTTTTCTTAGTCTTTTTGGTCATAATACATTTGATGTAGAGAGATTGGTATTTTCTCCTTAAGCCTTTTACGATCTTCATATTGCATAGAAATTCTAGGTTCAAGTGTGAAGACTAAGGTCTCTCCCATTAGTGAATCATTCAACAATGAAGATGTAAATATTTTTAACGATTATTGCAAGCAATTTCTTCCTAGATGTTTCCCATAAGGATTTGAAATCTTTTGGATGTTTTCCATTTGAAATGACACATCAAATCTTTCCCTTTTTTGTTGTTGACATAGATGTCTCTAGTTCCATGTAGCTGTTTCATCTGAAAGCCATGCTTTTGAGAGAGATGTCTACTATTTTTGGTAGGCATCTACTTTGGTCTTGAGATGTCTACACTTTAGAGAAGATGGCTCTATGGAGACGTCTATCTTTCGAGAGAGACATCAATCCTATAGATGCCAAAAATAAAAATGCTTGTTTTGATGTTGGGAGCCTTCAGATGCCTTCCAACAAGTCCACATAAATCCTAGAACCTTCTAAACTCATCAAAATAAGTCTAAAAAAGCTCCAAACATGGAAAAATGCCTTGAAATCATCAAAAGAAAATCAACACAAGAAAATAGACTTAAACATCACACATTAATTGAGAATTACACAAGGGACTAGGTGAAGTTTCCATAAATCTAGAGTGCTACATCAAGATCAAGTTTAGAGACTTTTGAAAGAAAGACCTTTCATTAGTATTATCTTATGATAAAGATAGTAAATAATTCATATGATCAAGGAATTCCTTTTGATGTTTCTTTACATGAATTATATTAAAGGTACCAATACAAATGCTTCAATTATCATACATCAAAAATCTTCTAAAAGCAATTGGACTTTATGATTTTAGAGGAAAGCAATAATGCCATATCATATGGAATAGAAGACATATATGTTTAAACAATAATGAATGTTCAACAAAAAGCTTTTGCTCCATGAATTATAGCCAAGGGTTTTTAACTAATTGAAACCAATACATTCTAGTTAAGAACCCAAAAGATGATTTATCAATAAAAACTTTAAAAGTAGCACAAGCTTCTATTCAACCATAAAAATAAACTAATCTAGTCTAATGCCATCAAGTCAAGGTATAATGATTATAACTATACTTACCATTACTTACCTTTCTTGTTAATGGAGATCAAGAGGTCTAAGGAGATTGGACTTGAGGTTCCTCCTATGAAGTTTTTCTTGTTAAATCAATTTCATTTATTTCTAATGTCTTTTTTCATTTAACAAAATTGTTGAGAGTTCTTTCACTTTCTTCTTTTCTCTTAATTCTCCACACCTTTTTGTTTTTTTTACCTTTTTGATTTGCCCTTTGTCCATTTTTCCCCTGCAAGATTTCCTTTCTAGGTTCATTTGGGTAAGACTAAGGAGTCTTATGATATGACCACATATTCATGTGATAATATTTTAAGATGTAATTACATTGATTCTGCCAAAACCTATTATAGTAATAACATCTAACCTTTTTATTTTGGTTAAATTGATCAAACCTTGGAGTTACCCTTTGGTTACTTGTAGTACTAGTAGTTACCTTAATTTTTGAAGTGGTCTCTTATTCAGTTGAGGTTGTTGTGGATACTTGTTCTTGTTGGCAACATCCTAGTCCTCTTTTATCATTTGGACTCCTTCCTTGTGCAAGAACTATTCAAAGAGAATATTTTCCTTTGAGCAGCCTCTCATTTACAAGTTTATCATATGAAGTTCTTTCTTAATCTGCTTATGAGATAGGGTTAGGTTTTTATTCTAAGCCCTTAGGTCTGAGATATTTTTTGTGAAATCTAAAATCATTATATTTAATGAAGAAATGTCTTGATACTTGGTTTTTATTTGCTTATTCAACTTCATACAAAGGCTTGAAAATATAGAAGTTCCTTACACAATAAGTCATACCTCTCCTCCTCATGTTCAAATTGATCATCATCTGGGAGGCTAGCGTCATCATCTATGAGAGCCATACAAATGAGATGTGAATATTTTGCTTCATCCTTGATCTCGCTTTGGTCTCCATCATCCTAGCTAGTGTAGATATTTTGTATTTTCATCCTAGCTTGTATGGATGTTACTTCTTCTCCTTTCTTCACTATACTCTTTCTCTTGAAACTTGTAAGCATTGGGACATTTGGAGGCCATATGACCTCTTCCACTACATACCTAGCATTCCATAGAAAAAGTATCAAAATTTGAAAGTTTATATTGCTTACTTCTACTCTTACATTTGTTGCCTAAAATGCTGTTGATGAGTTGAGTGCATCCATCCAAGATGAATACCAAACCTATGAACCTCACGTACTTAAATAATTTTTGCATTTGAGTTTTCTAGCATGTAAAGGTGATCCCATTGAACATTGATGACTTGATGTATGATTCTCCTTCCATTGTTCACTCCCAAGATGTTACACTTGAAACCAGGAGTACTAGGCTCTGATACCACTTGAGGACTAAGAACTTAGAAGGGGGAGGATGAATAAGTTTCCAAAATTGCAAGAAACACCTATTACAAAAAACATAATAATTACATGGTTTCCCAACTTGGGTACTCCACACTTGGAGGGTAGATTCCTTGTACACCTCAAAATTTTATTCCTTCCAAAATATGGCTTAGAGAACACCACAACCCATATAATGTTTGAGCTCTACTAAGCAGAGTTTCGTTGTTGTGATAACTCTTAATTCCGTAAGGTTCCAACAAGTTCAAGAGTGGTTTAAATGATCCCATAACCTATAAAAAATAGGACTCTACTCTAGATTATTTTGATGTAGCAAAAAAACTCAATCTTATAGGATCCTGACAAGCTTTAAAAGGATGCCTTCTCACAAGAAGCACATCAATCCCTTAGGGTAGCAAAAAAACAAAAGAAATTACAATGAAAGAATGTAAGTCAATTTACAGGTTCCTTGTATAATGAAATAAAACTCTACAAATAATTAAGAAAATGATATGACAAATGAAGTACACAAGTACAAGAGAATAGAATAGATAATGACTGCTTTGATGTTGACAACTCTTGCATAATTCCCAAGAGTTTGAAGTCTTCTTATAGCATTCGAGTTTCCAAAAACACCTTGAAATTTGTGTGATTGCTATCTAATAGCTAGCGTAGATGTCTCCTTCAATATTGGAATGTCTTTCTAAAATCAACTTCAACTTTGGGGAGACATCTCCTTTTAGATTGGAACATCTCTAGGGAGATGTCAATTCTAGAATGTATACGTCTACTATGTTTAGGAGATGTCTCAACTTTTGAGCTATCAATTTACCTTCTTGCTAGTCCTTTGAGCATCTTCATTTGATTTGTAGCCTTTGTTTTCATCCATGTAATCTTCATCTCTATGACATCTCTACATAGATCTCATGACATCTCAACATAGATCTCATTTTCAAATTTAACTCTTGTTCTGAAGTTCTTACTTATTTATGACCCTGCTAGATTACAAACACATTTCCATATTATCCATTTTCTCTAAGCTTGTGACATAAGAAAAGGTCAGCATCATCCTCAAAAAAATGGGAAAACTGAAGTTTTGAATAGGTCTTTATTGAGATATTGGGATGTTTGTGTGAGGATTAGCCCAAAATATGGAAAAACATGTTGGCCCATGTTGAGTTCTCATACAATAATGCTTTGCATTTTAGCATTGGTAAGAGTCAATTTATGGCAAACTATGATTTTTCACTAATACTGGTTGATGAGTTAAGGAAAATTAAAGATTATGCCTCTTCAAGTTCATATTTTGTTAAGAAAATGAAAGAATTGCATTAGAAAGTTAGGTCTCACTTAGAGAAAAAGACAGAGATTATGTCTTTGAAGGCTAATGAGGATAAGAGGATAATTAATTTTTAGATTGATGATTATGTTTAGAACTACTTGAATAAGGAGAGATAAAAGAATGTTCACTTCTACAAGCTCAAATCAAGAAGAATTTATCTATTTAAAATCAGGGTCAAAATCAATATAAATGCTTATGAAATTGATTTACCTATTTCTTTTATTTTTAATGTTTCAAATTTGAGCCCATACTATGGGAATGTAATTGCATCAAACTTGGAGGATATTTTTGAAATATTCAGGGGTGTAATTGAAGAATCAAACTCAACCAAGCCACTAAAGAAAGTAATTATGATATAAGCAAGGAAGGTTAGAAGCATCAGAGGTAGAAACATGCATGAGTACTTGGTGCACTGGAATGATGAAGGGCCTAAGAATACCATTTGGATCCATGAGAAATACTTAGCTTTGTGAGGGCTTAATATTATTCTAAGTATACAACAAACTTGAGGACAAGCTCAAATTTGTAATGATGGGAGAGATGATGAAGATGTATTCTTTGTGCTGAAGATGTCTTAGCTACTTTTAAGATATCTCTATAAACCCCAAGATTTCTTAGCTTTTAGAAAGATGTACCCATTTGATCCAAGATGTTTCATCTAAAAATTCTCAAATTTTACTTAGGATATTTCACTTTCCTCCAAGACATCTTAGACAAACATGAGACATTTTTGTGCAAATTTTTAATGATTCAAATTATGAATTTAAGAGGTAGGAAAGATGAAGAGATAAGGGGAAAAGTATAAATAGAGCTCTTGAGCCTTCATATTGGTTAAAAGAAGTCTAGGGGGAGATAGAGAAAGCTTAGGAGCTAAGTTGAGAGAGAGATAGTCTTGGCTAATTACCTTGGTTATCATTCTTGTGTGTGTGTGACTACTTTGATTAAGTGTTATGTGAGGATTTTATTAAATCTCTTGTCTATCTCAGGGAGCATGTGCTTTCTTTTTGTTGTAAATTCTCATTTTGTGCAAGAATAAATATTTTTCCTTTTTTTCTTATTTAAATTGGCTTATTTTTTGAATTCAGAGATCTTGGATTATGAAATTCAAGGGAGATCATCATGACATAGGGCCATGTTTGCATTGTTTATTATCATAGATTAGTAAAGAAAGGGGAGAAAAGAAGAACATAGATCTTAAGGAATTTGAAGAAAGGAGGGTGAAAATAATATGTTGCACCATTTACACTATTGTGCATTGCACATATTTTTCTTTTGAAATAAAAATTTTAGTTTTCTAGGTGTTGGGTGTAAGGACCATTATAAAAAATGGCATTTTTTATGTGCAATACATAGAGAAGTTAGAACATGAAATGCATAAATGGATTGCAAGGCTATTAGATAGTATGGTTTTGGATATACTACTAGCCTTATGGGGGTGCAACACTAACAAGAGAAGAGTCCTTATGTCAAGATTTTGGACAATTTCCAACTTTATATTTATTATTTTCTCAATCTCTCCAAAGTTAAGTAGTTAGAGTTTTTATGTTCAGAAGTTATGTATTAATGAAGGCTAAAAGCCAATGAAATATAGAAGAAAATAGCTAGAAAACCTTAGGAAAGCATATTTTTATGATAAAAAGATAAAAGGAAGAGAATAAAAGTTAGTCCTACATGAGAAGGAGTTGCAAATACTCTTCACTCATCAAGATATAAATAGAAGCCAAGGGCCTTTCTTGTAATATGAATGAAGAATAGTGTTGGCACATTTGGCCATTTCATGGAACAGTAAGACTCATTTTAAATGTTATTGAAAGAATGGGAGAGTGAAAGTGTGTTATTTCATACCATTGGTATGAGATCTAAGGGAGACCATAATATTATTGGTGGAAATAATGATGCACAACAAGGAATAAAGATTGCAAGAGATAATGTGGCAATAAAGAATGAATTAACAAGCAAGGAATTTTTCATTGTCAGAAATATGTTCAGGAATCGATCATATGGGTACTGGCAAAGAATGAAAGGAGGAAATTGGAGTTGAAAATTAAAAATTAAAAATCCTTGTTAACCATTATTTAGTTCACGGTTGACCCTGCCTTGCAAAAATACTCTGCCGGGAAGCGTCATTTTCCAAAACAGTCAGCGCGGCAATAGAAGTGTTCTTCTCAATCCGCAAATATCGGGCACAACTGGATTATTATCAGGATTTTTCTTGAAATGGCTCTGAAATGGCTCTGATCGGTGTCGATGGTCTTGGTGGCAGCATAAACCACCCATCTGGCATTCAAGGCATTCGTTTTTCCTTTTCTTCCTACCATGAACGCAGCCAATGGGTCTACTTCTTTGTCGCTGCCAACGCCGATGTTGTTTAGGATGTGAACTTCAAAGTGGATGCTGGGAGGCTCTGGTCGGGGATAGTATGTACAAACACTCCTGCAATTCTATAGATTCAAACCCCGGAATAAAAAAAATCACCCAGAAGATCAGGCCCAAACCCTCAAATCTGAACCTGTGTTTTAACATTCTGATCCTTATTATTCCGTGCACATTTGCAAAAATGATCACCTTCATCCCACGTAAAGGTTTGGCTGTGATTTCACTGCAAAATCCATGGGCTGAAAACAAAGGCTGCAAAAAATTAGTTCCAACGAAGGGCGCGTTTCTAGCTCGTCCCTGTAACTTCCAATAATTTGTGTAGGTTATTTCCTTGCCAAATAGGGGTTTTTCCTTCCGAAGGACTCATTTCAAAATTTTAGGCGGTACGTCATTCACTCCTCCTGGAACCTACCTTCCAAAACAGTAGCCACGCCCAATGCCGATGCATTCGATATCGCATACCAGTCCGATGAATACGGCAACAAAGGCACAGAGGCACATCAAGACAAGTGTCATGAGATATTTTTGGCCGATGCTGGTAAATCGGAGTTGCAGTTTATCAAATAAAATTTTAAAATAATCACAAATTAACCAAATTAACCAACATATATATACATATATATATAGATAGATATATACCCATAGTGTGAAGCCTTGGTTTAAAAATTTGCCTTTAATTATCCCAAGTCATAAATATTATTTTAAAACGTTATTATATATAAATTACTATCCATAAAAATATTTGCAATATTGATATTTAAAATATTTATTTGTAATATCACATTACATTTAATATAAACATTAATTACATTTAATATAAATATTAAAGTTAGCATAAAATTCTCCTAATTTTATGTATAACTTCCTAACTCCCCAACTACATAACTTCCTCCTAACTTGTTGGGCAAGTAATCTTCTAATTGGTTGGCCAAGTTACTTGGGAGAGAAGTTAGGTGAGATATTTTTGAATATGTAACTTTCCTACCTACCTTTGAACCCTATAAAAAGGCTTCAGGGGTCAAGGGGGAAAAAAGGAAGGAGAAGATCACATTGGGGTCTCATACATCACACTTTTGAGAAGACATTGGGATCACACTTGGGCTCTCACTCGGAGACATACTTAAGGTCTTGAGAAGAGCTTTGTAAAGAAATCGTGAACGATTGCTTGCAAGATGGCTTGCTAGAATAAAGATTTCAGCCTCTTTGTCATGGTCCTGTGAGTTATGCATTTCATTTTTT
>MNCI01001939.1:210130-236822 GCA_015680685.1 Gnetum montanum | reverse complement strand
CTAACTAAGGCCCTTTCTCACTTCCTACTTCTCTATTCTTCTATTAGTGAAAGCATTCTTGTTGCTTTAGGAGGATGGGTTGGTCAAGTGTGTTGAGGTGAGGTCACTCGATGTGGTTAGTTTTAATCTAGATTTGGACTGAATCTTATTAAGTTACCTTAACCACATAATACACAAGGGACTTTACATAACCTTGATTTCGGGATTCCATTACATTCTCTCTTCTCTTTCTGTATTACTTCCTGTATTCAACCTCATTGCTGATTTTATGATTAGTCTATATCTTGGTTGGTGCATTGTTATTCTTTGGTAAATTCTTGTGGGTGAATTCTTAACTATTGTCTCCATATGTCATTTCTAGAGCTTACGAACTCTTTCGTTTGTGGGTTTGTTAGGTCATAAAGGGCATGAGCTTGCTTTGGGGAGGATCCATTGGCATTCCTTTTTGGTGCAATTGTTAAGTTCTTTTCCTTAAACATATCTTGTAATCAACTATTTCTTGTTTCACCATATCCATGACATCTATTTTTGTTTTTCTCTTCCCTTCTATGTATTTATATTGGCTTCACTATTGTTATTTCTCTTATTTTCCTTTTTCTTTCATTTTCCATCCTATTGCTACCAAAGGTTCATTCTTAGTCGTGGGGGCTNAATGTGTTTCATATCGAGGCAAGGTATCTACTACATTATATCTTATTTATCCTTGCTAATTCATGATTGTGTTGTGTGTGTGGATGGTGATCACATGAAAAATGGATTGTGATAGGAGGGAGCATTCAGGATGGATTGGAGTAAGAGCATTTATGCAAAGGAATAAGCTTAGTCATGCAGACATGGATGAACAACGGTGTGCACATTTTTGACATCAGTAGCAACACACCTCATTTTCTTTTCTCTCTCTCTTTTCAAGCTATAAAATGAGGGTTTGGATGTCATCTATGTACAATGTTCACCGCAATGGTTATGAATACCAATGTTGTGATATGTTTGTTGATCCATTCACTAGGCATTTTTAGTTTATCATTTCATGTCCCAATATTTTGTAAGGAAATTAAGGACGAGTTTTCATTCCATCATGGGGGTATGATGAATCACCAAATAAGTGACCTGATATTAGACCCTTGATATCAAATACGCGATATCAGATCGACCAAGCGATATCAAACACACGATGTTAGAGCTTGTCTCATTGTCTATCAATAAGGGATAGGGACACTTGGTTTTGCATAGTATTTTTTTAGTCCCTTAGCCAAACTCTTGCAATTTTTCTATTCTAGAGTTAGAATTATTTTTGAGTGCCTAAAGTAGGAGTCATAGAGTGAACAGATCTTTATTTGAGCATTGTGTACTTGAGCACACCTTGTGTCCAGAAATAAAGATGAACTTTGTGATAAACCTTGTAACATTCAGAATAGCTTAATTATTGCATTTAATGTTATTCATTTTTATTTGATGCCATCATTAGTTAATCAATGTTATTTCTATAGAATTATTAGTTATCAACAAATTAGAACACTTAGCATAACCACTTCGAGCATATGTGCAACACTTGGTAACCTAGTAATGACTAGTGTTTGGTAATCCTAGTAGTGTTACATTGGGTTAGGATGTGTTCGAAGGGTGGGAGTGGATGCTAGTGTTAGGATTCAATCAAAATTAGAGTTACAAAAACCCATTAGTTAACTAAATCTTTTCATTTCACAAACTTAGGAGACCAAGATAGAAAATATAAAAAACATAAAAAATTAGATACCTCAAGTTTACTTAACCATACAATTGTGCCTTACAAGTAAGCTTGGAAAGACAATGACTACATAACTCATCCTTGTTTTGTGTAGGTGCATAAGCACTTAATCCTTAGAATTCGACCGAATCATGCATGAACACTCATATTCATATGGTTGGGCATAGGGGTACCTTGTTGCTCATCAATCATTATCCTAATAATTATCCTCAAAACCTCTATAATCATAGAAATGAGGTTGATGGAGATTATCTATTTTATGGTAACCTAGGAGCTAGAGCATTCCACATAGAAAGGTTTAGAAGACATTCATCTTATCTTCTAACCTCTTGCATAGTCAAAAGAGTGGATTAGAATGCACCATTTTGATATTCCTTCCATCATGAGATTCACACTCCAAATTGGCATGATATTAACTATGTTGGTCATCAATATCATTATCTACCAAGGTTTTTAGATCTTTCCCTGATGGATGGATGGATTGCCTACATGAGGACACATAGTGACCACGAAACTCAAAGATATCTTGTTGGTAAGCCACAATCTTTAGTCAACAAGAGGATATGGGATTCTCCTCCACCAAACAATGAAGTGAGCTTTCATGGAAACTATGATTCCTTAGGAGATGCTTGAATAGAAAAATGATTTTGTCTACGATTGTAAAATGGTATTATAATCAAAGTAGACCCAAAGTAAAAGATGATCTATAGGGATAAAGATAAGGTAGTCTATTCTTATCAACTCATAGTGGGTTAGTTGTCATCCACCTAGTAATGGTTTATGTGTTATCATCCACTAGATAGTGTGTTATGTGTTGGATGACACTAAGAAGTCTCTAGAGGCAATCTCATCTAGTATAAATATGTGTCTTGGCATAGCTAAGAGGGATTAGAAGATAGAAATCCTAAGTGTCATTCACTATGCCTTAGAAGAATTCCTCTAACAAGTATCCCTTAGCTACTTCTTATTTGTAGCTCTAGTTCTTAATCCAATGTGAATAACTATGAATTGAAGCTTTGTTACCTATATCTCCTATTTCCATGCTTTCATTAGTTCTACATTTGTGTTGAGGATCGAAATGAATTCAATATTAGAACTGGTCCATAGAAGATTAGATGGAGATCTTCTAAACCTTTTGATGTGGAATGATTTGGCTTCCACAAATGTTTATTCTAAGTTTGATTTAAAAGAAGGGTTTTGGCAAATATAGGTAGAACCACAAGTATAGACCATATCAATGGTTTTATAAATAGACAAGTCATTCTAGACAAGAAAACCATGAAACATGCCATATAGAATTATGTGTTTAACTTCATAGGTAATCTAAGACGATGGTGGAATTAAATAGATGTTGGTATTAGGATGCAATTATTAAATTGATCATATGTATTATTTATTAATGCTATTATGAAAGAGTTCTTAGGAGATAAATATGATTATGATATAAATTATAGACAAAGGTTCTTTAATACTAATTTAGGTAGAATAGAGAACCTTGCTCCTTTCCTAGATACTATGGAGGAGTGATACTATAGGGGTAAGTTAACACATGATAGATTAGCTAAGAAACACTTATTAGAAACTATGTTGCAACCTTTCTATGATAAATATCACACTGAGCTCCATCAACAAAATAAATCCTTAGATTATATGATTTTCAATGCCATAAGATAGTTTTTAGAAAATATTAATAGAAATATCTATTATGATATGAAATCTTAAAAGACAATGAAGACGATTGAGCATAAAATGGGAAATTCATTTTGTAATGAAATCTGTCAAGAAAATGATTATCGATCTTAGCAATTTACTAGCTATTTTTAACATAATAACAAACACATAAATAGGAAGTCTAGAAAACCTCAAAAGAAATGGAAAGCCAAATACTTTTATTAACCATCTAGAATATTTATGAATTTGAGTATCAACAACAAGCTTCTCAATTAGATTATAAAGAACAAGAATTATTACAAATGCCAAGAGTCTATGTAGGAAACCCTGAAGAATTCCCTAAACTCTCTTCCCACCTTTTAAGCAAAAGAGATCTAATATTTTGACTTGTTCAACTCATTTATTAACATAGAATGTAGCACACCTTTTAAGCAAAAGAGATCTAATATTTTGACTTGTTCAACTCATTTATTAACATAGAATGTAGCACAATCAAACATACTAGTGCTAGGTTCTATAAGCTTCTTTTCTAATAATGCTTATATTTCTAGATCGCATTCTTTCTTTACTGATGGAGGCATACCAATGTGGTGTCCCTTAGTTTTTATTTTTACATTTTCTTATGTGTAAAGATCATTGGATCATCATTGGCTAAATTTAATAGTTTTTCTTTTACATATTTAAATTCTATTTCTAACTTATTACATTATTTATTATCCATTGTGTATTAGGCTACTTAATAGAAGACTGTAAGGATGGAAACCTACTATTATATTGATCTTGCCTTGGGAATCTTTCCCTTGACAAACTTACATATGTTGATACTACAACATATGGTTCTAGGTATTGTAGGTTATTAGTACCAATAAGCAAGTCATATGATTTAATCTCACATCCATCCACACTTCAACTATAGAATTAAAAATCCTTATTGGATTACATTGGTAGATAAGCACTTCAAGAACTTTCAAGATGCAATTATAACACAAGATAAGGGGAGGTTAGAGTTAGATACATTAGTGGTCACACTACCTAACTTTACTCTCTCTTTACATGACAAAAATCTATATTCTAGTTTAATGCTTATAGCTTACATTCTGGTAGATATGCATTATGGGAGTGTTTACGCTACAATAGGAACTAGATTAGTCTTTAAACATTTTAGTAGTACAAGTATTAAAACTTTATTCCCCTTTGGAGGATAAGTCATCTTAGTTGGCTCTAAAAATATTGAATATGAAACAAACATTACAACAGAGGATCTTCCCCCATCCAAACATTGTGTCCTCAGATTGATGATACACTAGAAGATTTTTACGATTATATTCCACCAATCAAATTTGGTTGTTTTGCTAAATGTTGTTGTAACGTAAATCTCAAAAATATAAGATTTAAAGAGTTTGATACTTTTGGGGTAGATCTTGATGAAGTAGAAGATGCTAGCACTAGTAAGAGGATTCTTCCTCCTATACCTAAGCATGACCTATGAGGAACCTTCATTGGTATTAATTTTACCCTTACCCTTTTCTATAGGTATAAACTCTACCTTTGGTCATCTAGGTGGTGAATCAAGATTTATTTCATAATCTAGAATAGACTTTGTTTTTCCTATGGGTGTAGATGTCTTAGATGTTTGTTTTGGAACCCAACTTTTTTCTATATTTTTTGACTTTTTCTTGTGTTTTTACTATTTCATTTGCATAGCATCTACCCTAATCTAATATTAGACTAATTCTACTATTTGCCTAGTTTTGTAATTTTATTGTATTTGCAAGAGGGTCTATAGTCAAATTTTGAAACATTAAGTGAGGTATTTCTTTTGTTTGTTTAGAACTGTTGACTACATGCTACTTTTTATCAGATTTTGGCTTTAAATTTGAGTTTGAATTTTCCTATGCATTCATACTAATTTTTAATAAAAAATTACACTCTAAGCAATGATAATTGTGACCCTGTTTTACTAAAAAGGTATGTAGACAAGATGGATTTGTGTCTGAATTAGAGTTTATTGATTCTTCAACTGGTTGTTTGCCTTTAAGATCTATGGATGGATTTGTAGGAGGATTTTGTGTTTCTTCTTCTTTTGGTTTTAAAATTTTAATGGAAGAAGATTATGTAGAAGGTTTTTCTAGAATTTTGTTTACATCCATTATTATCCCAAGTTCTTTGAATAAAGATCTCATTTTTGCTTCTAAATCAATTATTTGTGTTTCTTATTCACTAAGTTTGAATGATCTTCTAGAAGGAACAAAGCTAGACACTTTAGGTATAGGAGGAAGAATCCTCTTACTCATCCAACATGCCACATACTATCTAGTAATTAATAGCATACAAAGCATTACTAGTTGATGATAGCACACCCACTAACAGATGATAAGGATCTATTACCTTATCTTTATTCCTATAGGTCACCTTTTATTGTGGATCTACTTTAAGTACAATAATTCACACAATAATTTACATTATGGTAGACAACATCATTGTTTTTCATTAGGAGTCTCATGATTACCTTATGATCCATGATATTCTATCTATGATATTGTGTCTATGACATCATAGCCCTACATAAATCATCGTTGATGCAATGTAGAAACTCTTGGTCAATACTATAAATACCAACCCTTACTTGTGTTAAAATAACAACCATTCATTCAACACTTAGTGAAATTCTTACAATTTGCTTTCATTACTTAAAGTTAAAGTTAGAAGTGAATGCCCATAGTGTGATGTCAAATAGTTGCACAAAATCTTTGTTTGAATGGATTGTACTTGGGCACAATTCATGACTAGAAATAGAGATCGAGATTGTTTCTTACCATCATAGCATTACACTTAGTTTCTTTATTTTCCACTTAGTCATTTTTTTTACTTAGTTTGATATTCATTTCTTTAACATTTTAACTTTAGTATAATTCTTTACATTTTATAAGTACTTTACTTTTTCCATGTTCATTAGTAAAACATAATCAATATGAATGGTTTTGAGCATTAAGTGTAATCCTTTGGTAATTTAGTAGTGATTTCACTTGATTCACTTAGTAGTGGATTCACTTGGTAATCCCAGTAATGGTTACATGAGCCTAGGACATGTACAAAAAACTAGGAATGGATGCTTATCACCATAGGATAGGATAGATTTACATTTTAGTTATCACTTAGATTTAGACTTTATTTTCATTTTTTGCTATGGAGTCACTTAAGAGTAATTTGAACCTACAACATCATAATATCATATACCTCACTAAGAGTTAAACCATACTACTCACACTTCACTAACTCAACATGAGAAGACAATGATCACAAACCAACAATCAACCACTAGCATACTTACATTATTCATCCATAGATTACAATTTGGTCATGCATGAACATTTGTGACTTGTGTGGTAGGGTGTTGGAATATTCAACAACTCATCATTGGCACCATTGCCACCATTGCCAAGGATGTGTCAATGTTTGCTTAGTAGTTGATTTTATAGAGTCTGTTGTATTAAGAATTACAAAGCCTATTTTTCACACTTGAATTAATTCCTTTAATCCACACACACACTTAAAATTTTCAAAAGCATAATATGAATTCTACACTTAAAGAAAAGTGACCACCTACCAAAGAAATTCATACGAGTTATGATAAAGGATATGATGAAAGTGACTGAAGTGCACCCATGCAAATAAGAATTTCCTATGCTCACACTGATCCATACTATCCTATTTTCACATTTGTCTTCCACCAAGATGAATAGCTAAGGTGGAAAGATTTGCAAGGCAACATTATTTTTCCTCAAGAACATTTTGCACTAGCAATGTTGCAAGCAGCCCTAATGAGGTTGAACCTTGATCATGCACAAGAAGAACACCATGTCACTAAACACATGACTAGGCCATATCAACCTATAGAAGCAAAGGTAAGAAGGGATGTTGCCATGAAGACAAGACATGAGCATAACAAAGGAAAGTAACTGTCTCACACTATTTTCCTAGAAAAAATAAATGATAATACATTCATAATGGAAGAACTCCACCAAATGCATGAATCTCATTCATAGATATCGATCATTTGTCTAGAGGAACTTTTCAAAATACAACTACATTTAGCTCTTGCGAAAACACCTGAAAGACTCCAAACTTAGGTGGAGCTTAAGGCCTAAAGCTTTTATAAAGCCAAAAGAGAATGAATAATAAAGTAATAAAAAGACAATCAACTAGCATCATTCTTCAACTGCTTCCTCTTCCTCCTCACATTCATCTATGGAATCTGACAAGAAGAAATAAAGGATCCGTAAACTATGATAAGGAAAGATAAGAAGATCATGAGAGACATGTACTGAAGAAGGTATCCTAATGATGAAGAAGATAATTATAAATAAAGAAGAGATAGGATCAAGCATGAGGAAAGGCAAAAATACTATGAGCATTGAAGGAGTCATAACTATAATAGAGTCTACGAACTCAAAGATCATGAAGAACCCCTATTGGTCAAGTTTGAAGGTGAATATAATGTAGATCCATAGCATCACCTCCATGCATTCCATGATGCTTGTGCCTTTTAGAACATTGTGAATGATTGGAAGAAGTTAAAGTTTTTTTCCAAAATACTCATCAAGGAAGCAGAGAGCTAGTACCATTCTTTAGAACTAGAAATAATCTGAAGATGGAGTACCATCCTAGAGCTTTTTAATGACAAATATCAAACCTATTCTAAAGTGTTTAATTTAAGAAAATAAATTCAAGGATGGAAGTAAGGGACACATGAATTCCTTGATGCAACAATGGATAGGCATTATTCATTACTACATAGATGCACAAGACATGGATTTTCCCAAAAGGAACAACTTAGGCATATCATTGATGGATTAAGGAACAAGACTAGAGAAACTCTTGGGGTATGTGCCCAAGGAAGGCTATCTGAAATGAAAACCTATTGAATCCAAAGACTAATAGTCAAAGTAGCCAAAGAGAAAGGAGAATTAAAGAAAAGAAAATCAGAAAAAGAGTACAATTAAGATCCCGCAATGAGAAAAAGGGATGTGAGAATGTGCAAAAGACATAAAGAAGAAACTTTGGAGGATGCCATACAAAAGTTATTCAATGACATTGCAACAAAGGTAGAGAAAATGTGGAATTACTTGAATGAAAAATTTGCCACTACACTCAAGATAGTAGAGGAAAAGATTGAACAAGCTCTAAACAAAAACAAAGAAAAGAAGAGATAATAGATAAGAGAACTATAGATATAAAGGAAAATTTACTCTAGTTGAAGAATTAACAGACTCCAATTTGGAAGATGAAAAAGGATGCAAAGTGTATCAATATGAACATCCTAAGAAATGTTTCCTTGTTATGGTTCACTTGTAAGAGTTTGGGGCATTCCCACTTAATCCAAAATTTATTAAGAAACAAATGCCAAGACAATTATCTTACCCATGAGGTAACTTCTAACAACCTTACCAACTATCATATCATCCAAGTGAAGCTTATTCTCAACCACAAGAGCAATATCAATAACAGTAACAACAACCACAAGCATTGGCAATACCACCACTAAGGCAACTAGACCCTTATGGATATTATGTTTAATGTCCAATCTCTCTAGATAATGCTTGAGTCCAGAACTCCTCTCACTACTATCCACTGAAGTATCATAGACACACTACTTAGTAGATAGACCCCAATTCTTATACACACTAATCAACAGCTAGTTCATTAGTCCCAACTCCTAACTCTCTACCATTAGTGTTACCACTAGTTATGCAAGGAGAACTACCATCACAACCATTATAGAAAAGTGTTAATAGGACAATGAATATACAGAGAGAGAATCATACCAGCAACATTAATAATAAATCTAGCAATTGTCCTTTTTCAGGATAAGCCTAGAAAAGGCTAGTAGAATAAGGGCTTCATCTAATCATGTTCCTTCTATGATAGATCCTCCAACAAACACCATGCTTCCACAACAATCAAATCAAAAACATACAACTATCATGCTAACTAATATAGTATTGGATTGGATCAAAGTAAAAAATCTTCCTAAGAAAAGAATAGATCCTAAAGTCCTTTGATTTATTTGTAAATTGCTAGAAATTCATTGCGCAAAGCTCTACTAGACTCAAGTTTTGGAGTTAACTTGATATCTCAAGAAACATACAAGGCATGAAACCTACCACCATTAAAAAAGTGCAGCATAAGATTAGAGCTTGTGGATCAATCAGTTACCATTCCTTTAGAACAAATAGAAGATGTGATGACCACTATCAATGGGTGGTCTTATCCAACAAATTTTCTTATGATTGATGTGAAGACTGATAACAAGGACTTTCCTATTATTATGGGGAGAGCATGGCTTAACACAATTGATGCTAAGTTATGAATGAAAGAATTATCCTTGGAAATTTCCAAGGAAGATGAGCAAGGAGCCATACAAACACAAAAAATTCCATGCATTACTTATGATGAAGAAGGCTACAGTTGTGGACTGAAACTTCAGAATGTCAATACAATCCTTACATTAGCCCACAACAAATGTGAAGAACAAGTGTGCACACACAAAAAGAAACAATGACCCCTAAATCAAAAGACACCCATTGGTTAAGAGATGAGAGCATAAAACCATCTAAGATATGCATGAAAACACCCAATTCACTTAATAATTCCTATCCCAATGAAATAACTTTAATTGAAAACTTACAAAAGAATACCCTGAACCATGATCATACATCAACAAGTAAGAAACATGCAGACTCACAACTTAAATTTAAGAATAAACAAGAAGACATATTTGGATCTTTTAAAAGTAAAAGACAATTTAATCCAACAAAATATGTATCTTCAAAAGATCAAAACTTGATTATCATTAATGTCACATGGGATAATAAACAAAAATCTAAATCACTAAGGATAATAAATAAGAAACCTAAAGCGTATGATCCTAAGGATATAGGGTCCATTTTTAGAACATTCATCCATGAGTTCAGTCATGGGGGAGATGCCCTATCTTGAACCTAGAATTGATAAGTGCATTTCAACTTTTTTGTTTTATAATTTTTTGATTTATAATTTTTTGTTATACTTTTTCACATTTCTTACCAACTTTTACACTCTTTCATATCTTTTCTATTTTTTTATACTTTTCTCATTTCTTAATTATTTTCTATTCTTTGATATCTTATAAATTCATTCTACATTTTTATATTCTTATCATTTTTTACTATTCCTGTCATTTTCTGCAATTTTTCATCATCTTTCTTATACATATTTTTGTTGCTTTTTCTAATAAAGTGTTTAGGAATAAAATAAGATGTAGTCCCATTAATGTGAATATTATCAAATCATTGAAGAACAAAATTCTATATACAATGAGACTAGATCATCCATCCAATAATTTTCAATAATAAGAGGTTCTTACCATGGTCATAATGACATTTTCATCACAATAAAACTAAACTAAACTAAACTTGTGCTTATTATGCTTGGATAGAAAAGTGAAGAACCAAGTTCAAATAAAAAGGGTGTGACATCAAGGGGATTTGTGGATTCTCTAAGGCTACTACTATAAGTTCATCTGGTTGTTTAGTTGTATTCTTTACATGAGTACTAATAAAAAATTGGAAGTATGTCTAAAATAAGTGCTACCTTACCATGTCATTGGAACGACATGTTACCCATGCCTAAAGGTAGTCCTCTCATAAGATTGACATAGTAAGAATATAATAAATTCTTAGAATAAAAATTTCTAGGAGTTCCATTGCAAAGACATGTCACTCATGCTTGAAAGTAGACAACTCATGCTTGAAGGTAGACAGCTTCTCAAAAATTTCAAAAAATAAAATGTGATATTAATAAACTGCTTCCTTGAACTTCATTGCCAAGTGTTAATACTTCTTACAGTAGTGGTAGTCTTGTGGTTGTTAATTTTGGAATGATGCAATGTGATGTTATTGGTAAATGGTATGAACTTGGTTTAAATCTTGGATAGAAATACTAATGATTATTTTAAACACATATCACACACAAGGATTCATTATACCTATGGTAAGACACCTCATGTCCCAATCTCTACAATCCCTTTGATTCCCATTATCTAAAAAAGGCATGAAGAATTTTTCATTTGATTCCCATTATCTAAAAAAGGCATGAAGAATTTTTCCATGAAAAAGACTTGGCCGCAACAAAGAAATTTGTTTTCATGTCCATGCCAAAGAAAAATAGGCCAGTCAAGTTTTGTCCCGTCCATATTAATTCAGTGTTACACAGCACAATATGCAAGCTCAGCTGAATATCTGCAACTTCAATCGTCAAAGGAAAATCAGGATGAAAGGGCTAAGTGTATTGATCTTCATATGGGCTTATGCCTGGGCTGTTTCATATGGGAGTTCTGTAATTATCACTCATAAGGATGACAGAATAGGCATAGAAGCAGAGGTGCTGCTTTCATTCAAATCCAAAATCACAAATGATCCTCATGGAATTTTGGCCAACTGGAGTCTGCAAAACTCTCAGGATCTATGCAATTCATGGTATGGTGTCACATGCACTTTTTACTCTCCCTTTTCTGTGCTTTCCTTGAATATAAAGGATGCTGAATTAGCAGGAGTTATCTCTGACGATCTCTGCAATCTCACTTCTCTCCATACTCTTGATCTCTCTCATAATTTCTTTGTGGGTGGTATTCCTCCATGCTTGGGAAGATGCACTTCTCTTGCGAGATTATATTTACAGCACAACAGCTTGTCAGGCGACATTCCTTGTTCATTAGCCAATCTCACATCTCTTCAAAAGCTTCATCTCGGCCACAATAATTTGGTGGGTGAGCTACCTCAATGCTTGGGGAAATGCACTCAACTGAGGTTTTTAAGTTTGCAATACAATGCCTTCTCTGGTAGCATTCCCTCTTTCTTGGGCAATCTTTCTCATCTTCAGCATCTGAGACTGGGAGGAGCAGAAAGTGATAACTTCACAGGCATCATTCCATCAGATTTGGGAAAACTCAGTCGGTTAAAGCAACTTGGTATTAGTGGAGCTAATTTGGTGGGGAGTTTACCAGCTGAGTTTGAAAATCTAACCATGCTCACATGGTTGAATGTGGATGGGAGGAAGCTCATTGGGAGTCTGCAGCTGCCAAAGCTCTGGAAACTCACAAGGATGAAAAATCTGTCATTGAAAGTAAGCAATTTCAGTGGTCAACTGCCATCAGAAATAAGGTATATGCAATCCCTGCAACATCTTTCGTTGTCTGGGACACTTGCAGGTGGCGGCGGCATCCCTGAAGAGATCTGCAGCTTGACACAACTCACATACTTCGAGTTATATCATATGGAAGTGGGTGGTCAAATTCCTCACTGCTTGGGTAACATGACACAGCTCCAAGATTTGGAGCTTCCGGGTAACAAACTTTGTGGAGAATTTGCCCATATAATCCAAAATCTTGTTGCCCTAGACACTTTAGATTTGTCTACAAATGCCTTCAATGGAAACATTCCCAGCCTTGCCAAGTTAAAAAATCTGAAGCATTTAATATTGTTCAACAATTCCTTGAATTGGGAATTGGAAGCTGAATTGCCATCTTCAGTGCAAATGATTTCTGCTCATTCTAATAATTTCTCAGGTCAGCTGCCAAGTTATATAAGCAGAATGGATTCTATGATTATATTAGACCTGGGTGTCAACAACTTTGAGGGGTTAATTGTACACTGGATATCCAATCTGACAAATTTGCTTGTTTTAGATCTGTCAAACAATAAATTACATGGTGGTATACCAGACAATTTTCAAAGGCTTGCAGGATTCACTTTGTATCCAAATCTGACACTGTTGGAATATGTTTCGTCAACAGTGGAGAATGAGACCCTATATGCAGATATAATGTTGATGGAAAAAGGCTTGGAACTTCTGAGGCGAGGGATGCCCTGGGGCAACTGTGTAATTGATCTCTCAAACAATAATTTAACAGGACAAATTTCAGATTCTATAGGAATGTTGAATGGGTTGAGATTGCTGAATTTATCCCACAACATGTTAGAAGGGAAAATACCATCAAGCATTTCAAACATGAGCAATTTAGAAGAGCTGGACTTGAACACCAATCAATTGACAGGGGGTATTCCTTCAGAGCTGCTGCAGTTGACATTTTTGAGTTCATTCAATGTATCTAACAATCTTATGTGTGGAAGAACTCCCACTGGTATGCAATTCAACACGTTTGATGAAACTTGTTTTCAGGGCAATAAATGCCTTTGTGGCTATTCTCCCCAGCATGCATGTGAAGTAAAAGAGCATTCCAAAGGCGGAGGAGGTACAGAGGAAGGACAAGTAAAGAAGAGATGGATTGACAGAGTAGAAGATAAGATGTCAATAGTTGCACTAGGCCTTGGATTTGGGCTTTCATTTGGTGGTACATGGGCTCTCTACTTTTTATGGGAACCTTTTCAAATGTTCTTTGGCTTCCTAGGAATTTAATGCCTAATTGCCTACTGGTTATACCTTGTCGCAGTACCTTATAAATTCGATCTCTATGATAAATTTGTACCATTCAGTGTAGTTACTTTTTCCATAATTATGTAAGCAGATAGCGTTTTCATGAAGTATTATGTATGCAAAGCAAATCATCCCAGGAATGAGATTTGTATTTTTTTTTCAGCTTATTAGGCTCTGTTAAGCTCTTCTGGGTAGCTGTTTCAGTTTGTTTTAAATATCTGAGAGAAGGTTTTGAGAAATCTAGGAATCTCTAGGTTTTGAGAGATATATGAATCTCCAGATTTCTAATTTACTAGGGAGAGATGATGTTCCTTGTGCTAAAATTCAGTCAATTCATTTCAAAGGACTTTGATTTCCTTTTTCTGTAACTCTTAGTCCATGTGAACCAGCAAAGGTTGTTCTGTTCAAACAAATTAAGATTTCAGGAGACATGATTACGTATCACATTCACACTATCACATTGGCGATGCAGAGCATTTGTGGGTAGGTTGGACTTTAAATTGTTCCCTCATTATTATTAAGATGGAAAATCCTTTAATTAAAATTTATGTTAAATAGACCATTATCATCTCAAACATTTAAACTGTAAATATTATTACAATACCCCGAAATAACTTCAGGTACCAGTGTACAAGTCTGGTTCTTTGAAAACATTATGCTTTTGAATCCAGGAGGAAAGCCCTGCTGGGTTTGGTTAATATATTACTGTCTAATGGAAAAAAAAAAATCAACTGCATGACCTGATACACCCCAGATTCAGTCACCATCATTCTAAACAAGCAAATCATTTCTCCTTGTATTTATCATTACACAAATAAATAAAATAAAAATATGAAATATTTCACAATTCCTGATAACATCCCTCAACTGTGTAAAGGAAATATAGAAAAACCATTTCGTTCTGTTAAACTTTCATGTTGGAGAAAGCAATTACTTAGAGCTTTAAAATGGCTACATAATAGGTTCTGAATTCACCTTTTAACAAGGAATAATGTTTTTTGCAGGTCAAAGTTGAAACTCATCCAATTCTAACCTTGATGATTCTAATCAGGAAAGTCCTGATTTCCCTAAAAATGATCTCTTGATATAAGTGCCAGTCGGCCAGTTACTCCCACTCTTATCAATTTAATTGCGCATGATGCTCTAGGCTTGGTTAGTTTTTGCTGCATGTGCATGCTGAATTTTGCCTCTGTTTATACCTCTCTTGATATTTTCAGGCTTTCCATTTTTGACCCATGCCAGTATAGATGTAAATCAATTTGCCGTGGTTTAAATATAATCTCCTTTTTGCCTTTGCCCAGGGAAAAGTTTTATAATGATTCACATAACTCATCTTTTCATTTGTTGGCCTGTGTTAAAAACAGCAAGTAGTTGGATATTTTATAGTCATTACTCCCATCTGTGTATGAAATCAATCATTACATCAACCATAAAGATGAACATACCGATCTTAAATGCAAAAACATTTATAAAAACACTAATACAGTGGCGGTTACTAATCAACAACTTGCCCAAATTTGGTATAACTGCTTCTAATTAGTTTGAAAAGGTCTGCTTAGTTTTGTTTGAAAAAAAAAAAACAAAAACCTAATAACCCGCTCATTCTGTTCTTGCTATCACGTTTACTCCATTTTCCCTTTATCTAGCATTTTTGTTGCTACAAACTCTTCAATGGGTTTGTTTTTCTCTATAAATGGAAATGAGTTGCAATTTCATGGGTTTGATTTCTCCGTAAATGTACAGTGATTGCATTTTTCTTCACGATTCCTCAAAATTAGATTCATCGAAATTTTATTCCAGACGCTCACTTCTAGTTGCGGTAACAATTTCTATTCCAAATATGTCTTTCTTGACCTGTATGTAACCCACAAATACAAATCATGACCTTTTCAAAATCGATGGGTAACGACCCTACTCAGAGAGGCCAATCACTTTCAAAATCAAAGTTGTCCAATTCACTTTTCGTCATCGCTGCAACATAGTCTAAACATGTTTCTTGACTTGCAATTACAAAGACAAATAATGAAACTGGTCAAAATTTTAATTTGGAGGCCCACTTCAATTTCTCTTGGCCTTATCAAATTCTAGTATAAACATGTTTTTGAACTTGTAAAGGCCAGACTTCTAGTTGCTGTAACAATTTCTATTCCAAATGTCTTTCTTGACTTGAAGTAACCCACAAATACAAATCATGACCTTTTCAAAATCCAGTGGGTAAAAACCTTAATTAGAGAGGCCAATAGCTTTCAAAATCAAAGTTGCCGAAATTCTAATCAGCAAGCCCATTTGATTCTTCGTCGCTGCAACATAGTCTAAACATATTTCTTGACTTACAATTACAAAGACAAATAATGAATGACCTTTTCAAATCAAATTGGTTAAAATTTAAATTTGGAGGCCCACTTCAATTTCTCGTTGCCCTATCAAATTCTAGTATAAACATGTCTGTTGACATTTAACAGGTACTTGGCTAACCAAACCCGTTGGTGGTAGGAATCATTGAATTAAAACATGTCTGTATGGCTAACCCACAGATTTGGTCAAAATTTTAGTACTCTTGAACTGTCTTGTCAGTAACTTGTTTACCGATAGATTTTTTTCAATTACTTTTTTATCTTTTGATCTTTTGACAGATTTGTGAAACCTCTCGTTAGCAATTCTTTTACCAGTAGATTTGTTAACGGTCGCTATCAAACCTGGCACTTCTTATTCAACACAAGCAGGAGTTGCCATTTTCCTAATACGTCCCCAATTTGCCAATTGATGAGTTGCATGTGTGAAGATTCAACATTAAAGTTGAAAAGAACTTGACATAACTATCAGTAAGGGCTCTTTTTGAAGTCAAGCACATGATAAGGGTACAAATACGGGTAAGAACTAAGAAGGTGATAATGATGTCATCATTTGAAATCTAAAAAAGTTTGGGTGAAGGATGATGTTTTGCTAGATTTAGCACTGCATTGCATGAATTTCGAGGTGGAATGTGTTAGAAATTGACAATGCCACATGATAGTTTTATTAAATACTAGCCTACATATATATTATATATATCTCCATAGTTTGGCTGAGAGAATCTACATTCAAACACAAAGGTTGGGCAAGGAACAAGAATAATGTTCAAATCATATAAAACTTAAAGGATGATGAACAAGGGAATCTTACTTTCAAAGTAAATTCAACATGCTCTTGCTTCCTATACCCTATCTCCATTTTCAAATGTTCCCTCAGCCAAATTTGTTCATGAGGAAATGTTATAAAATGCAGAGAACAAATTCGGCCAAGAGAACATTCAATAAAATTAATCTCAATAAGCTCTGTACACTCAGTAAATTTGGATTTAGACTCAGTACACTCAGTAAAATTTGATGTAAACTCAGGTTGCCTAGACAGGTTATAAAAGTTAGCTAACGGGGATTGTTCTAGTAGAAAATACAAGTATACAGTCAATTAATTGCTCCCACAATGCACAGTACTAGAACTCCCTCAACCTTAAAAACTGTAAGCCAATAATAGGTCTTGCATTAAGAGCCGTGGAAGTGAAAAGAATTTCAAAAGTTGCATTGAAACTTTCGGAAGCGGAGAAAAACTTTACAACAAATGAGCAGGATAAGCAAAATGAGAATCTCAGTACAACAGAAAGTTTATCCAACTGTAAGCTCACACCATATTGCTAGTGAATCGGACCCATCCATGTTATTAGTTCATCGTTAAAACTTAAAATACTTATTATTCCATGCTAATGCTCCCTCCAGTTTTGGTTTCTATCCTTGCTACTGCTAATAAGGTTTGCATTTTCATCTAAATTCATGTAATTTAACAAATATTCAAGCTTTTGTATTGAACCTAGGAAATCGATCTTTGTATTTTTATTTATGAATTAATGAAAAAAGAGATAATTAACTAAGAAACTAATTAAAGCAAGTTTCTTATATCAGAGTGTGGGAAAAACAAAAGGTTTTTAGTTCTAATGAACGTATTAGGGTTGCATTGGTATTGTGAGTTTAATTAAAAGGTTAAAGAATATTTTGGCATGCAGGTTGGAGGGAAGGCTTTCTTTCTTAGGTACATATTCTTGGCCATGGTTATCATGAAAAACCAGCTGTGAAGTGGCAGATCACAGCAATGAATTAGCAGTTTATTATTCGTGAACTACACTTTCCATTTCTACCCTCTGATAGTTTTAGGATTTTCCCTAAAGATGATATAAGACTTCTAAATGTGTTGTGAAGATCTATCTTAGTTAATTTTAGATGTTTCCAATTTTGTAACCCTAGATGTGGCTATTTAAGTCTGTCCTAGGATCAATCATATACACAAGAGTTGAAAGTTGAATGTCTGTGATTTTTGAAAAATACAATAAAGTTTGCTGTTATTGTTTTTGGTTTTCTGCATTTGCATAAGAAGATTGAGTTGTTTTACTCTATCAAAAGGGACCTCCCTCATCTCAATTCAGATCCCTCATATACCCCCTTTTTATAATAGTGGTATCAAAGCCAGGTTCATGGTCCATGGAAGTGTTGTAGATTGTGCATACAAAGTTTACAAAATGGTTGGCAAATACGAAATAGAGAAGTTCAATGGAAGCAACTTCACATTGTGGAAAATGAAGATACAGGCAATTTTGCGTAAAGATAATTGGGTGGCAGCTATTGGAGAAAGGTCATGGGAGGTCATGGATGACGACAAGTGGAATGAAATGGATGGTAATGCTATTGCCAATTTACACTTGGCACTAGTAGATGGGGTTCTTTCAAGTATTGCAGAGAAGAAGACGGTGAAGGAAATATGGGGCACTCTGACGAAGTTGTATGAGGCTAAATCACTCCACAACAAAATATTCTTGATGAGAAGACTATACACTCTTCGTATGGTAGAAACCTCATCAGTAAGTGACCATATTAACACCCTAAATACTTTATTGCTCAACTCACATTGTTGGGTTATAAAGTAGATGTAGGTGAACGTGCAAAAACTCTACGATCATATCAACACCCTAAATACTTTATTTGCTCAACTCACATTGTTGGGTTATAAAGTGTATGTAGGTGAACGTGTAAACATTCTACTTCAAATTCTACCTGATTCATATGATCAACTCATCATTAACTTGACCAACAATGTCCTTATGGATGATCTTGTCTTTGACGAGGTTGCAGCTACAATTCTTGAAGAAGAAAGTTGATGCAAGAACAAGGAAAATAGGTTGGCAAACAAGGCAAAGGCCTTAACAATGATGAGAGGGAGATCCATGGAATGTGAACCCAATTGGAACCAAATTCATGGTAGATCCAAGTCAAGAAGCAAAAGGAAAAACATTACTTGTTACAATTGTGGCAAGAGAGGACATCTGAAGGAGTGTTGGAACAAGAAGAGTAATGAAAAGAATCCTCAAGGGAATGTGGCAAGTACCACATATGATAGTGATGTTCTATACAGTGAGGCAACTATTGCTGAAGGTAGATAGAAGCTCACTGATGCTTGGATCTTGGATTCAGAAGCAACATGACACATGACCTCTCGGAGAGAATGGTTTCATCACTACAAACCAATTTTAGAAGGATCTGTGTATATGGGAAATGATCATGCTTTGAAAATTGTTGGTAGTGGTACCATTAAGATAAAGATGTATGATGGCACTATTGACACCATACAAGAGGTACAACATGTGAAGGGCCTAAAGAAAAATCTACTATCTTTAGGAAAACTAGATGATGTTGGGTGCAAAACTCATATAGAAAATGGGATCTTGAAAATTACCAAAGGTGCACTTGTGGTAATGAAGGCAGAAAAGGTTGTTGCAAATTTGTACATGCTTCTAGGGGACACACATCAAGTGGGAGAGTCTTCTGTTGCATCAATTAGTTCGAAAGAAGAATCGACGATGTTGTGGCATCGAAAGTTTGGTCATATGTCAAAACAAGGTTTGAAGATTCTCTCTAAACAATGACTACTTCCTAGGCTCAATTCAGTATGTTTACCATTTTGTGAGCATTGTGTTACTAGTAAGTAGCATAGATTAAAATTTAGCACATTAACAGCTAAGAGTAAAGGCATCTTGAACTTGATGCACTCTGATTTTTGGCAAGCACCAGTTACTTCCCTAGGAGGAGCAAGATGCTTTGTATATTTCATTGATGATTACTCCAGGAGATGTTGGGTGTATCCAATCAAAGGAAGGTGGATGTCTTTTCAATCTTCAAAGTTTTTAAAGCACGAGTAGAACTTAAGTCTGAACAAAGGATCAAGTGTCTAAGGACGGATAATGGAGAAGAATATACAAGTGATGAATTTGATGCATTTTTTCAACAAGAAGGCATCAAGAGACAGTTCATAGTGGCTCACACTCCTCAACAAAATGGTGTGGCAAAATAGATGAACAGAACCTTGTTGGAAAAAACAAGATCAACATTGAGGGCTGCAAATCTAACCAAGTCATTTTGGGTAGAAGTAGTCAACACCATGTGTTATTTAATCAATCAGTCTCCATCAACTGTGATTAATCTAAAAACACCAATGGAAATGTGGACTGGTAACCTAGCTATTTATTCTCATCTCCACACATTTGGAAGTTTTGTGTATGTCATGTACAATGACCAAGAAAGATCGAAGTTGGCCCCAAAGTCTAGAAAATGTATCTTCTTAGGGTATGTTGATGGAGTTAAGGGGCATCACCTATGGGATCCTTCTACCCACAAGGTTGTCATCAGCAGAGATGTGATATTTGCAAAAGATAAAATGCAAGATAAGGGAGATGATAGCACTTCAAAGGGGAATTTAGAGACTACTAGAATTCAAGTAGAAGATAAGACAAATTTTGAAGATCCGATTACTTTTGAAGCAACATCAATGTATGAAGAGAAAGAACCAGTCAAGTCTGAAGCTTATGAAGTCCATTGGTCATCTCGAGCAAAAAGATCACCAACTTGGCACTCATATTATGTTATTGAAAGCAATGTTGCATATTTCCTTTTAATGAAGGATGGAGAGCCCTCAACTTTACATGAGGCACTCAAAAGTCCAGATGTGTCTTTGTTGATGGCAACAATGTAGGAGGAGATTGAAGCTTTACATAAAAAAAGACATGGGATCTTGTTACACTACCACAAGGAAGGAAGGCTATTGAAAACAAGTGGGTCCACAAGATCAAACGTGATAGTAACGACCAAGTGGAGCGATATCGTGCAAGATTGGTAGTAAAAGGATATGCTCAAAAAGAAGGAATTGACTTCAACGAGATATATTCTTCTGTGGTTAGACTTACAATAATTAGAGTAGTCCTAGCACTGTGGGCTATGTTTGACCTACATCTAGAACAACTAGATGTGAAAACTACTTTTCTTCATGGAGATCTTGAAGAAGAGATTTACATGCTCCAACCAAAAGGTTTTGCAGAAGAAGGCAAAGAGAACTTGGTTTGTAGGTTGAAAAAATCTTTGTACAATCTCAAATAAGCACCAAGGTGTTGGTACAAGAGGTTTGACTCATATATCATGAACCTTGGGTACAATAGACTTAGTAAAAACCCTTGTGCATATTTCAAAAGGTTTGATGAAGATTTCATCGTTTTGCTATTGTATGTGGATGACATGTTGGTTGTAGGCCCCAACAAAGAGCAAATCCAAGAATTGAAGGCACAGTTGGCTAGGGAATTTGATATGAAAGACTTGGGACCAGCAAACAAGATTTTAGGGATGCAAATTCACCGAGATAAAAATAATAAGAAGATTTGGCTTTCTCAGAAAAACTACTTGGGTAAGATCTTGCAACACTTCAACATGCAAATCTGTAAGCCAATTTCTACCCCACTTTCTATTAATTTTAAATTATCATTCGAGATGTGTCCTAGTAATGAAGTAGAGAGGAATGAGATGTCTTGAGTACCGTATGCATTAGCAATGGGAAGCCTAATGTTCGCTATGATTTGTACAAGACCAAACATTGCACAAGTAGTGGGAGCGGTTAGTCGGTACATGGAAAATCATGGACGAGAGCATTGGAGTACTATTAAGAGAATCCTGAGATACATTAAGGGTACCTCAAATGTTGCATTATGTTATGGAGGATTGGAATTTACTATTAAAGGTTATGTGAATTCAGATTTTGTAGGTGATCCAAATGAAAGGAAATCTACTACAGGCTATGTGTTTACACTTCCAAGAGAAGCTATAAGATGGGTATCAAGATTGCAAATAGTAGTAGCATTATCTACAATAGAAATAGAATACATGGCAGCTACACAAGCTTGCAAGGAAGCAATTTGGATTCAAAGGTTATTGGAGGAGATTGGACACAAACAAGAGAAGATTCCTTTGTTTTGTCATAGTCAAAGCACCTTGCATATTGCAAGGAATCCAGCCTTTCATTCAAGGACAAAACACATAGGAGTACAATTTCACTTTGTTCATAATGTAGTATAAGATGGAAGTGTGGGTATGCAGAAGATACACACCAAGGATAATCTTGCAAATGTTCTGACCAAGTTGATTAACATGGACAAGTTTGACCGGAGTAGATCCTCGTATGGCCTAGAAAAAGCATAAGCAACATAGAACAACAAGGTAGAAAAGATGGTGTGGAGATATGATTGATCCTCAATCAACATCTCCAAGTGGGAGATTATTGGCCATGGTTATCATAAAAAAATAACTGTGAAGCGGTAGATCACAGCAATGAATTAGCAATTTATTATTCATGAACTACACTTTCCATTTCTATCGTCCCATAGTTTTAGAATTTTCCCTAAAGATGATATAAGACTTCTAAACGTGTTGTGAAGATCTATCTCAGTTAATTTTAGATGTTTCCAATTTTGTAACCCTAGATGAGGCTATTTAAGTCTGTCCTAGGATTGGTCATATACACAAGAGTTGAGACTTGAATGTCTATGATTTCTGAGAAATATAATAAAGCTTGCTGTTATTGTTTTTGGTTTTCTGCATCTGCATAAAAAGATTGAGTTGTTTTACTCTATCAGAAGGAACCTCCCTCATCTCAATTCAGATCCCTCATATATCCCCTTCTCACAACACATATTTGATTTTGGTAACCTCTCTCTGACAACATGACCAAAGGAATTGCCTTAGGACTTCATTTTTGTTCATGGAAATGTTATATTGTTATCAATATTTTGATGATAAGTTTCCTGTTTGAGAAGATAAGACAGTAATCTTTTTCTTTGGAAAGGACAGTAAACGAATACTTGATGAAATATTTTGAGAAGATACCTTGTTATACGTATTTGTTCTTTGAGAAGATAAATTGTGTACTATTTTGTGTACACAAGTACATTGTAAAGGACAGTAAACATTTTTTTTTTGGAAAAAGTCATTAAAATTGTCACAAGTTATATAGCAATGTGTGGACAGAGAATTAATTATTGATTATTAAGACAATTTATCTGTTCGGCAGGACCAACAGACTCTTCCAGGCTCACATTATTCAGTGCATTTCGTCTGCTGTCTAAAGCTGACACATCATGATAAGGGAAAACACTTAATGGAACAGGACACATTTATATAATCAATGAGCACCATGATTTTTCAGTTATCATTTTTCACAATCCGCAATTTCTTTTTCTTGATGCTGAAATTTGGAAGTATCCTTTTATGGTTTACCCTAATTTCAAATACAATTTTCCATAACCAGAATGCTGCTGGTGTTTTCCTCCAATCATGTTCACAACTTCTATCCAAAGAAAAATTTTCAATAGTACAGTTTCAACACTTACATGATGTGCCTCTATCAAGTTCCGTAGTGGGTATTTTAGATGACATTTTCAATTTCAGGATACTGTAGGACTCTTAAAATCAATCTCAGCCATCCTAATTTTAAACATGATTACTGCATTAGAGTGCTTACTTTTTCTGGGGAGAACAAGATCCACATAAATATGTTTCTTGTCACAGTTTGAGTGCATCATCTCTTCAATGATAAGCTTCCTGCTAACAAATTCCGACCCACATTTAGCAATTTTTCTTGCTTTGGAAAAAATATCAAGGTAGGGCCTAATTCTAAGCCATCCATTTTCCTCCACAGTTACAGGATTCGTTTTGATCTGTGTGAAGCACTGCATAAGCCCATGGTGGCCTGGAATTGTATTTATAAAATACATGATTGCATCTTTTACTATTTTCAAATCGCACCTGTCTGTCCAACATATAAAAACTAGTGTTTCAAACCATACCCTTCAATATTTCAGGGAAAATTTTGATCTAATGCCAAAAGAAGCAGCATTCTACATATTGGTGAATCTTGGTAGTTTACTCTTTAGAATGAAGAACATGGCTTGGATAATCCTAGCTACATATTTGGCTTTAATCTTTGTAAAACTTACACAGTGCATGCTCTTGACAGTGCAAGAGGCAAAATAATACTGTTTCTTCCTTGCTAATATAATGTTCTCTTTGTATTAGTGTCTATCCTTACTGCTATTAAAGTTTGCATTTCATCTAAATTCATGTAAGTTTATGAATATCCAAGATCTGGTATTAAACGTAGGGCATCAACCTTTGTGTTCATGTTTGTTTTTTAATCGACATAAGTGGTGAACCAACTCTGCATCAATTTTTAAGTTTTCAAGTTCTGATCAACATACAAGGATCACTTTGGTTTCTGAGTTTAATTAAAAAGTTGAACACGGGATAAGGTTTTCGTAAGTTCGTATGTTAAAACTTCATTTTTGGTTATTGCCATGTTATCTATGTTTTAATAATATGTTCCCTTATTATAATCAGATTGTTTAGAAGAGTAAACAATATCAGAAATCATACCATGATTCGAAAACTTCGAAATAGTTAATTCATGTTTATAAACAAATTTTGTGTGTTCCCAATGTACAACAACATCCTTTAAGATGAAAAATCAAAACAATAAATTGAACATCCTGGATTTATATTATCAATGATGAGGAATAAAAGAGTTTAGTGGTATCTTTGGAGAAGCACATATGCACACACAAAACTCACAACTCAATTGATTGGCTTACATGCTTTGCACTAAAATGTATTGGTTTGAATCCTAACACTATGTATGTTGATGCATAAAAACACACATTAAAAAACATGTTTTAGGAGACTATTGCTTATAGGGTATCTTCCATTCCATATAGATATCAAAACCTGGGAATAGTCTCAACTAGTTAACAATAATATGGTATTCAAAATTTTAAATCTAAGATTAATTCTTAAATGAAAATATTATTTAAATTCATATTTATGATGAAAATGTAAAGTTCAATGCTAAAATATTAAAAAGGGCATGAACAACATAAATGTTTTCAAATGGAAAATCATGGATTCAATCTAATATTAAAATATCAATGAACACTAGAAGTCGAAATAACTAATTAAAGAGAAAAACATTAAAACATAAACAGACAACAAAGCTTTTTTTGTTTAAAAAAAAAAAAAAGAGAGAGGTACAGTAAACTTAAATAGATACTGGAAAATAATAAAGCATTTAAATGAAACAAATCTTAGATCATGAAATCAAATTTATGTAGTTGCTCACAATCCAATAACTCACAAACCTTAAGACTTAAAGAGTTACAGGATAGCAGAGTAAACTAAAAACTACAACTAGGTAAAACAAAAAATTCAAACTATCTTAAATTTTCTTTTCAAAAAAACTTAGCTTTCTAGTGAACTTCTAATTTTTTCTGCCAAATAGATACCTTTTTGCACCAACTTGCCTACTCGTACCTCTATGAGGTACACCTCTTTTTATAAGTTTGGACGTTGTAGCAACCAACATCAATATTCTCTTCCTTAGTTTTTAATGACTGAAACTAGTCTAACAATGAATTAAAAGGAAAAGGGCTAATGGGTAGAACAACCTCTAATGGTGGTGAGGAGCTTGTTAGTTCTAAACTCTCATCTCCCTATTCAAAAACAAAGTCTAAAAACGAATGAAAATTAGATTCTAAATCAAAAAAATTGAAATCCAAAACATATGGAAATTCCCTTCTCTTGTGTTTTGCAAGTCCTTCCCTTTTTCTTGTTAATCCCCCCTCCTTTTTCTTTTGGAGATTGGCACCTCAAGACCATTTTCATTTCTTACCTATTTAATTTCCTCCATCTCCACTAATTTTACACAACCTAATCGTAACTAAAAAGAATCATTGTTCTTTAAAATAAAAGACGAAGGGTTGGGAATATCAAAAGTTTAGTTATCATTACATAACCAAAAATGATATCCAAAAAAACTAACAATGAAAAGTTGAAACATTTTAGAACTTTTTAATAATAAATAAATAAACATTCTATACTACTAAATATTATAAGGATTACTTATAAATTGAATCACAAATCTTCTTAGAAAAGAGTTATAACATTAACGTAATCCAAATGCATCATTTAATGCAAATATGATAATAATAATGGTCCTAGAAAATTAAACAAAAATTATACTATGTATTTAATGATCCAAAGTAGCTAATTTTGACTTTTCAAAACCTCATTTGGAGAAATATAAGTTCCTAGTTTATATCATAGCTAAGAAAAACAATGAAATAGCATCCAACACATAAAGCATTAAGTTGTACATCATTAGGTATGTGTTTTCCTCATTTTATTTCTTAGAACATGCTAATCTCAACTAATCAAAGATCCCAACAACAATAAGCATGCTCAATAATAAGTATGTTTGATGAGCAACGGGTATTCCCTATGTCCAACCATACAAATCACAAGCATGCACTAGTGATCTAGTCAAATTTTGTGGACTTCAGTTCCTGAGTTGCCTATAGTCTTAAATTGTTAGGAAAATGGTTGTATGATCATCATCTTCCAAACTCACACTTGTGCT
>MNCI01001939.1:192370-209852 GCA_015680685.1 Gnetum montanum | reverse complement strand
TGCTTTTAGGTACATGGTGTTCAAATAAAGCTTCATACAATCTCTTTAGTTTACACTACAGGCACTCAAAGAGAAAATATTCTAACTCTAGAGAAACTAAACTACAAGGGCTTCGCTATGCTATGGACCTAAGGTGTCATAAATGTGGTTGGTGTGTACATTTATATAGGCTTTACCTACATCATCATCAATGCATGTGATAAGGATACGTCAACAAGATTGCATCGACGCATGCATGGCAACACAACCTATCTTATGAGGACTCATCATACCCCCATGACTAATTGAAAAACTCATCCTCAAGTAAATAAAAGTAGGATCAAATTTCTTACAAAATTTGGGGAAGTATGGAATTTATTGACTAACAGACAAACAAACAAAAAAACATGCTTACTCTACTAACTCTAAGTGCCAGATTATACAAGATTATAAAAAATTAATCTTCATTACAAAAAAATTGGACACTTTTATAAAAATTTTAGTAGGTAATCTTAAGTTGCTGAAGAGAGGGTGAATTCTCAAATAGTTCCTTAAGGTGAAAGCTCCTATGATGTTGAAGGTCCTTCACTAGGCTTCGGTGCTAATGGCATTAGAGGTGGCTGAGGCTAACCTACTATTGCTATTGCTACTGATGGAAGCTTGAAAGCATCTAGTAATGCTTTCATCTTTTCTTCCTTGCCACATGGATTGTAGGCAATCCATGTAGCTTCACCAATGTGGGTTGGAGCAAAGATATCTCATAGGCATGGCTTTGCAGGAAACAACTCCTTTGTGTTGACAAACCATGCTACTAATTATTTACTTTTGATATCGAACATCTTTACCAAGTTTTGCAACTCATGGTACATCTAGCTAGGTTCTCAATAACATATCATTGGTTAGTGAATTTGCTCCTAAGAACTTCAAGCTTAGCGTTGGTTGTCTCCAACTGCTCCTTAATTTCCTTATGATGCTTGAATTCTACCTCGTATAAGAGATAGGAACTGGCCACTTATTTCTTCGATTCTATTCTTGGTTGCCCTGCTATCAACATAACTAGGTTTGCATATTGAAGGTTGGTGAGCTCTATATATTCTGCCATCTCTTCAATTTGCAACTCTTTTAGATCGATTTCTACCTTATTGTATGTGTATAGTTCATCAAAGATGGGTTGTGACACATTGCCTCTTTTTTGGAGGGCCTTGTTCATCTTTGGCTTTACTAGCTAGATTTCCTTTTCATTAGCTTCTTTGAGGAGCCCAACCTAGTCCCTATACTAGTTCTTTACTTGTTTCAATTTTAAGGCTTCATTTTTCTAGGCAACTACTTTAATGGCAATCTTTTGGTAAAGCGCATAAACTTCCTCCTTTGAGAGATTTCTATTTTTTGTTGCCAACCTCTTCAAGTCAAGGTTCACCTTGGCTAGTTGCTCTTGTTGTTGATGAACAAATTCAGCCATATAATCTTTTTATTGTTCTATGTTCTGTAGATGATGAATGCCTTTGGTTAGGACCAAGTTTTCTTTGCAGACTTGTGATAAGTTCTTGTTGGTGTTGAAGACCATTGCCTCTAACAAGGATGTGTCAAAGATTGTTGCATCCTTTACATTCTCATCCTCCCCTAATTTATGTTGAAGTTGTTGAAAAGCTTCATCCCTTGTGAGTTCTAGGATGAGAATAGCATGGTTGGAGAGACTAGCCTACAACTCCACAACCTCGGTAGCCAACTTTTGGTTTCCTATGACATACCATCCTTAGATGTCATGCAAAACATTAAATATATGATATATTAGACATTATGCACACAAAGAAAATATACCAAATGCAAAATATACGTGATATTTGACATTATGTATAAAGGAAATAATAGAAAAAATGTAGAAAGAGAAAGAAAAGAATGCTTTATTGATATGGAATAGCATATCCACATTATGCTCTCAGAGTGTTCCTTGGGGTTTTCTTCCTTTTGCATCTATCCCTTAGAGGAAATCCAATGCTACCACCACAATTAGGCCTACAACCAACCAAAAGGAATGGCTATTCCACTTCCTATCCTGCTTCACCTAACTCCTGTGACTTGCATGTACTGGCTCTACCTGGCATGACCTCTAACCTTGGGTATAAATGCCTTAGGTCAAACTTGCAAAGGTTACCTCAAGAGACATGTTCATTATTACAATATGTCCTTTCGAGTCGTAATTACAACTACGCTTTTGGATCTTTGTTAAGATAACACTAAGACTTGTTATGAAGAGACACCATCTTCATTAGGTAGTAGCATCATTTGGGAATGGAGATGTAACAATCTACCCTCCTTAGGTTTCATTCGTCCTCGAATGATTCCACATTCACTATCTTTTTCTAGCTCCAATGCTTTTGTTATGATCTCATGCTTTAATAATTTAATTTCTTCTTTGAACTTGAAATTGTATATTGCTTATTTTGCAAATAAGATATATGTGAGAAGAATTTATATGAGTATTTTATGAGTTGCACATTGGTTGCATCGATGAGGCCTCGTCAACTAGGCCCCATCAACTAGGCCCCATCAACTAGGCCTCATCGACTAGGCTCTATCGACACATCAGTTCATGCATTAGCATGGCCTTATTGATGTAGGGTCTATTCTTGCCTATAAATACATGCTAGCCTACCATGTTAATTTATCAATATGTCATAGTGTAGTGAAGTTATTATAGTTTTTACATTTGAAAGTTAGAATATTTTCTTAAGTGCCCATGGTAGGAGTCATTGAGTGTATATATCTTTATTCAGGCATTATTGTACCTAAGCACGACAATGTGTGCAGCAATAAAGATGATCTTTTTGATTAAACCTTATAGCATTCTAGATAGTTTAAATTNCATGGGTTCACAACATGTACAAAAAGTAGGACTAGATGCTTATGTTAGGACTAGTTAGACATAAGTTAAGTACTTAAACTAGATTACTTATTAAATTACTTTATCTCTCTACTTTAAGTACCAACTAATATAAAACATAAAATAATAAAAATCATATGCCTTGATTACACTTAACCATACCATGTGCATATAAAGTGTAATTGGAAAGACAACAAATGACCATTAGGGCAAGGTTCACTTCCTAGAAGACTAGTATACGAAAAAATAGAGAGTCCATGGAATTCAATTGGATTGCACTTGAGTGCTCACTGCTCATCATTGGTGCCATTGCCAAGGACTCTCTTTTTTTGAAATGTGTGCTATTTAGGTTTAGTGAATATTATTAATATCATTAGACAAATCCCAAGATCAACATCATTCTCATAGTTCATCATTACAAAAGCACACTAATATTTTAATTATTTGCAAAATGTCTTATTCGTCTTGTAGGCATGAAAATGTTAAACTACTAGTCCCTTAAGAGTGCAAAGTGGTATATACTCATCTAGATGAGTATGTGCCTAATTTTACCTTCATCCTATATCAAGATGAACAACTGCAATGGCATGATATGGAAGGCAACATTATAATGCCTTTCGATCGATCTATGCCTGTGATGCTACTTCAAACTCTTAAGAAGCTAGGCATTCACAATCTTCAAGAAGAGTATGTTGTACATGACTATGACTACTAGGACTACTAGCCCACTAAAACATAATGTCGGAGAGATCAACACTAGGAGAAGCATCATGAGTTTGTGAAGGAGAAATAATTCACCAACCCCTTGTTCCTACTGAACCAAGATGACAATGAGGACCCTCACTTAAGGGGCTCTCAACATAAAAATTCTCCACCCCTTATTATTGATGATGGGGATGTGGCTCTGAATCTATGGTCTATAATCAATAATCCAAGTTCAAGCAAAGATGACAATCAAGGCAAGGGCTTAGACAAGCATCAAGATAATAAGAAAATTGATGAACATGGCCATAACAACTAAAGGGGAATTGGTAGACACCATGGTGGTGGTAGTCCTTCTCCCTCTTCATTATCTTCATCTAAGTCTCTTTCTTCTTCTTCTTCTAGTTCTATAAAACACCACAGAAGGAACAACCATGATAGAGGTGAGTAGTAGGACAATAATACTGATCATCATGCTCACAATAATCAAAGGGGTAATAAATGACATCATCAACAAAAATGAAATAATGATGATGATGAGCCTTTATTGGCAACTCAAAGTATGCTTAGCATTGCAGAGGCAGTCAAGATTCCAACTAGGCATGTGAAGGATAGTCGGATCAAGTGTGTAAACATGAACAATATCCTAAGATTTGAGGGGGAGGGATATAACACTAATATGAAAAACCATCTACAATCCTTTCACAATGCCTATGCCCTGCAAAACATTGAAAATGATTGGCAAAAACTCAAGCTATTTCCTAGGATACTCATCAAGGAAGCCGAAAGCTACTACTAGTCCTTGATGGTAAAATCCATTCTTAGATGGAGTACTATGCTAGAACTATTTAATGACAAATACCAAATATTCTCTAGAGTGTCTAATCTAAGAAGGCAAATGAAACACATAAAACCTTGGATGCCGCCATGGATAGATATTATTCTCTTTTACACCGATGTCCTAGCCATGGTTATTCTCAGAGGAAACAACTTTACCACATCACAGATGGGCTTAGAGTATAAACCAAAAGAACTCTTGGGGTTTATGCTCAAGGGAGACTATCTAAGCTAAGAGTTCATCAGATACAAAAGCTAATAGAGTAGGTAGAAAAATAAGAAGGTGAGTTGCAAAAGAGGTAAAGTGTAGAAGAATATAATAGGGATTCTTCCATTAGGAAAAGGAAGGTTTGATTTTGTGATGAGAAGGAGTCATCACTTGATGAGGTGGTGAACAGAAAAACCTTACCTATTCAAAAATCTATTTCTAGTATTTTTGCAAATGTTGATAAATTATGGAACTCTTTGGATGAAAAATTTTAAACTACTATGAAGATTGCTAAAGAATCCAAAGAGTGGAATAGTAATCATGACTACAAGAGGCTGAAAGAAGCTGAATGTGCCTACCACAAATGTATGAGAAAAGTTGTTGCAGTAGAAGAAGTTGTGGAGATAAACTCTTATGATGATGTTGGATGTGACATTTGTTAGTATGAGCATCCTAAGGGATGTCACCATGTGGTGTCACACTTATTAGAGTTTAGGATGTACATGTGAAATCCTCGACTAGCATGAAGGAAAGCACCCTAACAATTACCTTATCTACAAGGCAATCCAAAATAGTTCTACCAACATCAACAAGCTTACTATCCAAGTGAAGCTCCACCACAACTATATGAATAATATCAATAGTAATACCAACCACAGTCATGGGGAATGCCACCACTAAGGTTGTAGTACCCTTATAGGTAACCAAATTCATATGGGTACTATGTTTAGCAATCTATTTCTCCATGAAGTTTTACTACCCACACCTTGTTCCAACATCACTATTACCCTATAGAGTACCATTAAACTCATTCATCATCTACTTGAGGGGAACACCCATATCCATATCATCTACTTGAGGGGAACATCCATCATCTACTTGAGGGCATCTATTTGCACACATCCCTCTACCCTCAACCTAGCTACATCCTACTCCATCTATGCAAGGTGAAATTGCCCTACATTCGTAGCAATGAAATGCTATGAGGGTTGTCCATTTACAACCAGCCTTCCAACCAAGTGGTTTAGACAATCGATCCAAGAAATGATCATGTTTTTGACCTAAAAGTCCTTTCAAAACCTCTCAACCTAATGTAGCTAGTCACCTTGTATCTCCAACACCCTCATCCTTTACATCAAACACATTTGAGAGTCCTTCAAACCAAACACTAACTATGATCTACACTATGATGTTAACTCATGCTATTTTTGATTAAATAATGGTTGGAAACCTTTCCATAAAGAGATCTAATCTAGGAAGTCCTCTCATTTACATACAGATTATTGGACATGAGTCATGCAAGGCTCTTCTTCATTTTGATTCTAGTGTCAATCTCATCTCCCATGACATGTACAAGGCTTGGAACCTACCACCTCTTAAGAAGAGCAATATCTATTTGGAATTGGTAGGCTAGTCAATTACTATCCCTTTGGGGTTAGTGGAGGACATTGTGATCATAATTTATGAGTGGTCCTATCTTGCCGTTCTTCTAGTGATCAAGGTAGAAAATTGTAGGGAATACTTTCCCATCATTATAAGACATGCATGGTTAAGCACTATTGATGTACAAATGGGCATCAAGGACTTCTCCTTGGAATTCTCCAAGGAAAGTGAATTTGAATGCCTTAAGAAGAAGAGTATTCCATGCATCACTTATAGTTATAATGGATGTAATTTGATGTAAAAAATTTGGTCTATTAAAAGTACATTCATTAAAGCATGCAATTAGTGTGCACATGAAATATATATCCAAAGGTGCCTGTACGTAGAAGCCATAAAACAAGAGGGCACCCAGTGGCTAATAGCTAACTTTGATAGCAGCACACTATGCATGGAATCTACTAAGAGCCTAACATGTGCTTATGTCAAAGGCATGGATGAACTTGAGCAAGTTCATCAACAACTCTTTGATGATGAAGATGATCATACCTATTGGAAAGAGTTGGTAATTCTTGATAATTTCAAGGAGGAGTTCCTAGAGTTAAAAACTCTACTAGCTAGGATGGAGTACATATTTTTAAACAATGGCAAGTTAGTTATAATCGATACAAATCTTGCTCTTAAACAAAAAGAAAATTTGTTAAAGGTGGTTAACAAATGGCCAACGAGCTTTGCATGGCCATATCTTGAACTGATTAAGATTGATGTAAGGATATGTCAGCATCATATCTACACTAACCTAACCATGAAGCCAAGAAGACAACTATAGAAGTAGCTAAGCCATAAATTAAAGCAAATCATCAAGGAGGAAATATAATAACTCCTTAAGGTGAGGTTCATCTATTTCATTATGGATAGTGAGTTGGTTAGCCCACTCATAATTGTGCCTAAGAAAGGTGGTAAGTGATGGGTTTGCATCAACTTTAGGTTGTTGAACATGACAACATTTCAGGATCATTTCCATTGCCATTTGTGGACCAAGTATTTAACACCATAGTTGAGCATTGTTATTATAGCTTATTGGATGTTTATAGTGGCTATAACCAGATCTAGATCGCACTAGAGCATCAAGCCAAAATAATGTTCACAAGTACCTAGGGGACTTTTGCATATTGTAAGATGCCATTTAGTCTATGTAATGCCCCTCTAACATTTCAATGCCTAGTCCTTAGTATTTTTCAATAGATGATTGGTAGCAGCGTAGAAGTCTTTATGGATGACTTTTGTACCTATGAGGCTACATTTGAGTAAGCCTTGGATCACCTTGAGTAGGTACTAAAAAGATGTGTTGAAAAAAACCTTAGGCTTAATTGGAAAAAAAGCCATTTAATGGTCCAAGAGGACATAGTACTGGGACACTGAATTTTGCAAAAATGGATTGAGGTGGACCCTAAAAAGATAAGGGTCATCCAAGGAATCACATGTCAACCAAAGATGGTCAAAGACATCTAATCATTCCTTGGACATACTAGCTATTATCGATAATTCATAGATAATTTCTCTAAGATTGTAGGGCTATTGGTTGAGCTTACAAAGAAAGATGTTTCATTTGTCTGAATCAGGAAGTGTGAACATGCATTTCAACAATTAAAGGAAAAACGTGCAGAAACTCTAATTCTATAGGTACCAAACTAGTCTAGGCCATTTCATATAATGTAGATACATCTAATTATGCCTTGGGAGCAGTGCTTACATAGCTGGATGATAACAAATATCCATATTGCATCCACTATGCAAGATGCAACATTGTGAACACATAATTGAATTGTACCACAACTGAGAAAGAACTAATGGTAGTGTTGTATGATTTTGAAAAGTTTAGGCACTATGTGTTTAGCTAAAAATTTTTTGTGCACATAGATCACAGTGCCATCCACTTCCTAATGAATAAGCCAATAGTGAATCCCCATATCATAGAGTGGCTCATGATCTTGTAAGAATTTGATCTTACAATGGTAGATTGAAAAGGAATTAAGAATGTGATCATTGACCATCTTTCTTAGTTAAGATGGGATAATAAAGAGGAGGAGAGCTTGCTCTTTGATCAATTTCTAGATGAAATCCTCTTTATAGGAGCAATAAATGACAAAGTACCCCCCTAAACCAAAATAGTATGATGGCATCCTCACTTACCTTCTCACTCAAGAGATATCTCAATATTTGGACCATAGGAAGAAATAATAGTTTCTTCATCAAGCAAAGTACTTCATGGAAATCAATGAACACCTTTACAAGTTGTGCATCGATGGCTTGATTTGTTGGTGTGTCTCTGATGTGGATCAACTACATGTTCTTCAGGATGCTCACAAAGGCCACAATGTAGGGAGATGTAAATCCATAAAAATCCTAATGGCAGGATACTATTGGCCTACAATCTTTAGGAATGCCCACCAATTTATTCAATCTTGTGACCACTGTCAAAGAGATGGTAGGATGACCATTTGCATGGAGGATCCTCAATGATGGATTCAACCACTAGAGTCCTTTGACATATGGGCCATAGACTTCATGGGTTCTATCACATCCATGTCCAATGGAAAGGCATATATCATCATAGCAATCGACTATTACACCAAATGGGCAAAAGTAGTAGCCATCACCTATTGTACATCATCCACCACTACTAGATTTGTGCAAGAAAATGTTGTAAATAGGTTTGGGATGCCACATGCACTAATTTCTAACAATGGAACTAATTTTATAGGTTCCACTTTTCAAAAACTCATGCAACACTTGGGGGTTGAACATAAATTAACAACATCCTATTACCCCCCAAGCCATCGGTCAAGTAGAAGTCACCAATAGGAAAATCACAAAGATCCTAACAAGGACCATAAGAAAATATATGAGAGACTAGAGCACAAAACTAAATGATGCCCTTTGAGCCTATTTCTCCATGTGGAAACTCGCCATAGGCTACTCTCCTAATGAGCCGATGTATGAAAAACTTCCAACACTTTAATCTAATATGACCTCTGTACACATTCAACAACTTGTAACTTGGATCTTGACCTGAGCCTAGCACAAAGAGAAAGATTGATCAACTTGAATGTGCTAGATGAAAATTGATTAGTAGTCCTATCTTTGAATGAAGTGCACAAGGCATATAATGAGAAATGTCATGACCTTAGAATATGAAAAGTAAAATTTCAGCTTGGAGATAAGGTTCTCTACTAGAACCTCACACATGTACTCCAAAAAATAAAGTTGCAAACATTGTGGAAAGGACCTTATATAATTTACAAAACCTTTTCCTCTAGGTCCATGTTAATCTACAAACCTAAGAGCCCACACAGAAAGTAGTTGGTCAACATCCAACAAGTGAAACCTTTCTTAAAGTCAAGATAAGCCAATGCAACTACTACCTCATCAGATGGACAACCACGCTCAATTTTTTAAATCTCCTTCTTCTAATTTAGTCATGGGGGAGATGGCCATCCATGATAACCATCCACATGGCTCCTTAGTTTTTCACCATTTTTTTTACACATTCTTTATTTTATGCTTTGTTGATTTTTCCCATTTTCTCAATTTTTGTTTTACAACATCATTAATGTGTTTTAGCTTTCTTGAATATTTTATACTTTCTTATATATTTCATTTTATTTTATTCTTTTGTGTGACGTTTTGTGTGACTTTCTACTATTTTTGCTATTAAAAGTGCTTTATTACCATAGGACACAGTGCCAATGTTGTTGTTTACTAATGGTGGTTTTATGTTTAATGTTGTGATTGTTAATGTCTAGTTTCTCTTTTTGAATTCTAATGTTTGATAACTAAGACATGGTTTATTTTTCATGGAATATGTAGTGAGTCCACATCATCCACCCATCCACAAACTCTATGGTTTTCCTTGTTCTAGAAATTTGAGGTTCCTTTCATTAAATAAACCTTTAATAAATTGATGACCTTGGGAGTTTCTAGAATTGGGAAGGATTCAAAGGTTTTCATAGGGTGTGACTTCAAGGGAACTCAATACTCTTTGTACTCTTCTACTTACTTGGATGCTTAAGTATTTTCATTGACTTCTTACCATTCCATGCCACTCAATAATAAGTTGTTAAATAAATTCTTTTCATGGTGTGGTTTCCATCTAAAATAAAAAAAATAGGAAAACATGATAGGAATTGAAAGCACACCCCTTAGACAAATAAATGGGCTACACTAAGGCTCTCTCTCACTTCCTACTTCTCTTTTCTTCTTTTTATGGAACAATGGTTATTTTATGGGAGCACTCTTATGTCTTGAGGGGGTGGATTAGTCTTGGAGTGGTGATGCAAAGTCATTAAAAGTGGTTGGTTTTGGGTCTGAACTAAGGATGGATCTTCTCAGATCATTTTAAACATAAACTCCACAAAGGACTTCTTATGACCTCAATATGGGATTTCATTCCACCTTCTCAATCATCTATCTATGATACCCATAACTCACCTCATTTCCAATTTCTATGTTATGCTCGATGTCTTAGTTTGACATGTTGGAATTCCTAGATAGATTCTTCCTAGTTGATCCTCAAGTTTTCATAATCATTAATTGACTATGGGGCCCACGAACTCCTTAGTTGAGGTTATGCAAGTGTAAAAAGGGCATGTGCATGCTATGGGGAGGATCCACTTGCATATCTCTTAGTTTACATAGTCAAATCCCTTACCTTAGACATTGCTACTTTCCTATCTTTCTCATGCCCCATTGTACACCCAGCTTTGTGCTCCTTAAAACCTTCATAAAACTTCATTCTCCAACCATTTTCTCAAGTTTCTAAATTTTCTAAGCTCCAAAATCCTCTTCTACTACTTTCAACATGTTTGTGGCTTTTTAGGCTTCCATTTGACTCCAATTCCATTGAAAAATGCTTTGTATTTTTAAGCTTAACAAAAGTCAATGATGATCAACAATCTTGTCACTTGGGCCCCATTGACTAAGCCCAAATGACCAACACAAAAACTCTATAAATACCATTCAATACTTTGAAATTTTTTATCATTTTCTTCACAACAAGATGGGAGTTTTTGCCAATTTTTTAGAGCACAACACCTTCCAAAGCCCATAACTTTTCAATTGTTTGTTCAAATCACTTTGTTCTTCGATCTTGTAGCTACCAAAGGTAAGCTCTTCATCGTGGGGGCCACAGATATGCCATTTTTGACAAAACCTTTTTCACCATTTTTCTAACTCCCATAAAGGTTTAACTAAAAAATCAACTATTAAACACTAAGTTACAAGAGTTAAACCTTTTCAACAAGCTCCAATGACATTTACAATAAATAATTAATGAAATAACTAATCAACCATAATCACAACTTAGCTAGGTGTAACATTGCTAATGAGATAAGGTATCACAAATTATTTCATGTTACACACTAATTACTAATCCATGATAATTTTGTGATTACAAATGGCACCAAGACTAAAATGACTACAAGAGGAAGGACCATCTCAGCAAAGGGAGAAACAACCAAAAATTGGAAGGGACCAACAAGAACAAGCCCAAAAGTAGAAAGAAGAAACCCATGCAATGGGATCTCTTCAAGAGGAGCCCAAAGTGGAATTAGTTAGATAGATTCTCAAAGAAGAGGCTAGTATAGAATAATCGCAACAAAAAGAGGCAGCCCATATTGAGACTTGAAGCTACATTAACACAAGCTTGCCTTGACACAATCAAGCCTCGTGATGTTCAACACTGAGTTCTCCAAGAACTAAACTTTGGACCATTCTTAGAGCATGCTCCAATAGAAGTAAAGATAGAATTTCAAACCTCTTCCATGTGGCCAATGATCACTTCCAATGGGGAATAGTACATGAGAGAGATATACCTCTTCTAGAATAATAGATGGGTAGGTTCCATAGTGAAAATCAGGGATATTCAAGTGTCCTATTTAGGTAAAGCCATCACACAAGCTCTTTGGTTGCTTGATTCTAGAACATAATTGGTAGAGTCTACACAATCTAACCTAGAGGCCAAGAAGTAGTTGACCCAGCAATGTTACGAGGTTGACCGTAAGGAGTTTAGCACACTCACATTGATAGAATGCATATATTTCAAGATAACAACCTATCACCTCTATCTGTCAATGAGGCCTAGTAAGGTAACTACCTTCTCCACCTAAGCATTCCACTCTAAGTGGGAGATTCCTAGTAAACCTTCCACAATTGACCTATGTATAGATTAAGAAGCATTTCAAAGAAAATGAACATGGAAGGAAAGCCCTACCTTTCCCATGCCTCATCCAAAAACTTTGTAAAAGGGCTAAGATAATCCACTATGCTAATGACATGATCAATCATACTCCTATGGCCTCTTGGTCCAAAATGATGAAGGAAAAGACACTTGTTGTGTTTAAAAAATAAGAGTAGCAACTACCTCCTCCACCATCGACACAAGAAACAACATTGAAGGCCCGCGTAGCCATTGAAAACTTACACAAAATCTAAGAATAGCTCTTGCATGAGTAGGAGCAATGAGCAGGAATGAGTGGTGGAGATCCATCTATATATGAACTTGTTATGAGTCACCTTAATGAGATGGCTTGATCAATTAGTTAGATGGAGAGAGGAGGATTAATATTCTTAGCCCAAAAAATGTAGCTACCTACAAGATCAAATCCTAGTGTCCAAGAGGTGATGGTGTCTCTATTTCAACAACATTTATTCCCAGAAATCTCTAGGAATGCTACCTTCTTTTTTATGTTCTTAGATAAGGGTGACGGGCAATTGTATTAGTAATGCGACACCAAGGATAAGAGACAACTACTGAAGTGGTTGCTAATAGAATCACATAAGCATTTAACACACCTACAGTGTCTATACTAGATGTATCTACACATTGAAATGTGTAGATGTCTGCAAGAATTGTTAGCAAAAGATTGAGTGCAGCCTAGCATGAAGAATTGCTAGATTGACTGATGGGGATCAGGCAACTAATTCTTGACATTTTTTATTTTTTGGACACAATTACTGCAACCCAATTGGAGCTACTTAAAGCAAAGGGCAAATGCATAATCCTAAAAGAGAAACTTGAAATGGCTCAAGTACAAAACCAATGCTTCACCATGATAGCTACTAAATTATTTGCTTGCTTTGCTAACCTTACACTCCTTAATAATAAAATAACTAGGGATGAGGCTTTTCATTAGCTTCAAGAACAATTAAAACAAGTTGAGGAGGGAATGGTGATGTCAATCTTTAACCAGTCCATGGCTAAAGTGAAGACCTATTTAATTTAGAAAGACTTAGTTTAGACATGCTAGGAAAATGAAACTTTGATCATAGAAAACCACTGCCTACAAAATGTTGATGCACAAAAACAACAAATGCAAAAATTTATCCATCAATAGTAGCAACAGCTTGCTAGAGTTAACACAAAATTAAGAAAATTGGTTATAGAAAATCATAATCTATCTATAAAGAAAGTCTATGCCTTGTGCCAGAAATCTAACATTGACATTGCCACCTAGAAAATTGAAGCTCTTAAATTTGAAAGAGTTAAGAATCACTACTAAGACCAAGTTGGCCTATAGAAGGAAGTAAATGAGAAGCATATTCAATTGGCTAAAACAAAAGTAAATAAGGCTCTCCAATAACTCCAATAAGAAAGAGAGATGTGGCAACCCATCATTAATGGGATAAATGGCTACAACAAAGTAGAGATATGCCTGAAGGAGTTGCAAATAAAAGAAATGATAGAATATATGAAACTAGGAAATCTCTGATATGTAAACTTGGTGATGATGACTATTGGATGACCATGTTCAGAACTTGAGAAGCAAGTGGCTAGCTTGTACTTGTTGTATGAGGTTGAGTTCAAGTACCACAAGAACACCAAGCAAAAGCTTGAGATGGCAAATGCTAAACTTGAAGTTCTTAAGGCATGATTCATTAATTAATGATCAACTACTGAGAATTTGGCTAGGAGAATGAATGACTACAAAGAGCTATAGAACATAATTAGGGAGATCAACATTGAATGCAAACAATTCTCTATCTAGTTTGTCAATGCTAAGGAGTTGTTTCCTACAATTCCTTATCCTTGGGATGTGCCAATTCTAGCCCACATTGGCGAAGCTGCATGAATTGTGCATGATCCCAGGAGTAAGGAGGAAAAAATGAGAGCATTTTTGGATGTTTTTTGTTTGCCACCAAAAGTTTTAGCAACAATTGGATAGTCACAATAGCCTCAATTATTACATGTGCTAAAGCTAGAGAAAGTCCATTAGAGCCTCAAGAGCATTCACTACTTAGGACCATGCAATCTTTTCAATTGGTCTTCATACCATTAGAGGACATGCTATCTGATTTTTTTTGTTTGGTGTTTAGTTTAGTTCATGAACACCATCATTTGTAAGTTTTTTGATCTGTTGATGGGATGCGATATCACATGAGCCATGATATCGCGTACGCGATATCGCGTCTTCCCCTGCGATATTGCATACGCGATATCGCGGTCTGCCGCCATATCTATAAATAAGAGGCAGCACTCCCCTTATTCAAAATCATAGGCATAAAGTAGCGAAGATCTGGCAGATTGATAACTCCAAAGATAGATTAAATTCCATGTGCCCGCAGTAGGAGTCCCCAAGTGAACGGATCTTTATTCGAGCAGCTTTATACCTGAACGAAAGTTGTGTACGGCAATAAAGATGAGCTTTGTGGATAAACCTTGCAGTGCATGGATAGGTTTTATTACATGTTATTTATTACCTGTTGTTAGCGTGGCATGAGCATGACTTGATTACGAGCATTGACGAATGTGTACGGCTAATCAAGGAATCGGCTACTCATCACGATTAGGCTCTCTCACCCTCAACTCCTAAAACATGGGATAAGTACGACATGGTTAAAAGCATCCAAGGATGTGTACGGTTAGCCGAGGAATGGATGCTTATCACACTTAGGTTAGTTAAGTGCCTTAGTATGACCGCTTCGAGCACGTGTGTTACATGTGGTGATCCCAGTAACGAGTAGCGTTTGGTAGCCACAGTTACATAGTTCAGGGTGTGTACGGTAAGTGGGAATGGATGCTGATGCTAGTTAAATTAGACTTAGGTCCTTGGTTAGAGTTAGTTAGCTTTCTCAACCCTTCACCTCATAGCATAGGAGAAAAACCATAAAAGACCATAAAAATCATATACCTCGGACTTGCTTAACAATACACCGTGACACATACAAGTAAGTCTGGGAAGACAATGAATGATTAACCCCAAGTGTTCCTTGCGGTGTGTAGGCATTTAGTGTGCGGAGTTCGACACGATCACGTGTGAGACACTCATATTCGTATGGTTGAGTGTAGGGATACTCGCCACTCATCATTGGTACCGTTTCCGGGGACTAAGTGTTTTTATGTCAATTAGAACATAAGGGATATCACTCACATCATTGTGAGCCTTAACGAACCTTCAGGTTAATCAAGAAAAAATTATATAATGGTGAAATAGCATACCAGTAAAAATGATTTCTTCTCATAAGAGCAACTCACCACCTAAGGACCATACGAGACATAGTTGGCAACATAAAACACATAACCAAAATCAGCCAAGTCCTAAACAATACAAGATGACATATACTCATCCCAATGAGTATATCCCCAACTTTACTTTTATTCTCCATCAAGATGAACAACTGCGGTGGAGAGATTTGCAAGGTAACATTGTGTTACCCCCGGATCGATCTATTCCGAACATGTTCTTCCGTGCCTTGGCACAGATTGGCATGCAGGACTCATTATGCTGAATACATTGCGGAAGATTTTGACATGAGGGATTATTATCCCACAAATGCCCAACGTATGAGGGACTTAAGGTAGGAGAGTCAACATACTTTTCTGAAGGGCAAAGCCCCGCACATCCTTAGTGAAATAGGAGATGAGGAACCCCTTATCACGGGTTCTTTAACAAATGATGTTCCCCCTCATAACGATGGTGAGGAGGAAGGGTATCAGAACCTATGATCAACGATACATATCCCTGGTTCTAACACCCATGAACACCAGTTGTTCACAGAAGGAACAACCACTCATGCTAAGGATGAGCACTTTGATCGTCACCACGATCGGGCCTGTAGCAGCCAAAGAGAAAGCAAGAAACATCGTCATGGCGATGGTTCCCCTTCTTCTTCCCCTTCTTCACATCACTCACCCTCTCCTTCCACATCTGGGCATAGCTGCCATGAACATAAAAGGGAGGATAAAAGTAAAAAGGATGAAAGACCTCGACGGGAAAGTTGAGAGAGAGGACAAGGGCAAGGACGTAGGGAGAGTAGGGAACAACGTAGACATCACAAACATCATGAAAGAGATAATCATGATGAGCCCTTACTCACAACCTAAAGTATGCTTGACATTACGGAGGCAGTTAGGATTCCCACAAGGCATTTAAAGGATAGCTGGATTAAATGATTAGACATCAATAATATCCCAAGGTTTGAAGGGGGATACAATGCTGATCCACAAAATCATTTATAGGCATTCCATGATGCCTTTGCCTTGTAGAATATAGACAGTGAGTGGAAGAAGCTTAAGTTGTTCCCAAGGACACTCACCAAAGAATCAGAGAGCTAGTACCGGTCCTTAGAATCAGAAACCATCAAGAGGTGGAGTACGATGCTAGAACTGTTCAACAAAAAATATCAGACATACCCAGAGTGTCTAATTTGCATAAGTAGAGCCAAGGCTAGAAGCAAGGTCATCACAAATCCTTGGATGCTACCATGGCCCGCTACTACACATTGTTACATCATTGCCCGGGCCATGGGTACACTCAGCAAGTTCAACTTCACCACATCGTGGATGGGCTAAGGAATGAAACGAGGAGAACCCTTGGGACTTATGCCCAAGGGAAACTCTCATAACTTAGAGCCCATGAAGTTGAAAGCTTATTGGAGCAAGTAGCAAATGAAGAAGGTGAGCTACGAAAAAGGGAAAGTACGGAAGAGTACAACTACGATCCCTCCCTTCAAAAGAAGTGAGTGAAATTTTGTAATGAAGAGGATGAGTCACCAATCGAAGAGTTGGTGAATCGAAAAAATTTGCCGATCCAAAAATTAACAACCGAAGTATCATCCAAAGTAGACCAAATATGGGATTCCTTAGACTCAAGAATTGAAATAGTCTTGAAAATTGTGCAAGAGTCTAAGGTTGAATAAAGTAGTGACAAAGGTAAGAAAAAGTGGAGAGATTTAAGCCCTGCACATAACAAGGGTAAGGGAAAAATCACTAACTCCGATGTGGTTGAGGATTCTGATTCAGACGATGATAGTGGATGTGGGGTCTGCTACGATGAACATCCTAAGGGATGTTGCCTCATTATCTCACATATACAGGAGTCTGGGGTGTATGCACTTAATCGAAGACTCAACCAATAGCAAACACCCCGACGGTTACCTTATCCACAAGGTAACCCAAGGTAGTTCCACCAACCCTTAACGTATTATCCAAGTGGAAC
>MNCI01001939.1:165143-183940 GCA_015680685.1 Gnetum montanum | reverse complement strand
CTCTCTCTCTCTCTCTCTCTCTCTTTGCATTTTTAGCATTTTATTTGCATTTTTGCTATTTCACTACATAGTGATGCCTAAAACTATGCTTGGTTTGTGATCTCTACATGTTGACACCCCCATTTTCGTTAAAACTCTTGACTATGCTTGATCCCATTAACACCATTAACATCATTTAAAAACTTAGCAACATTTCACGTTAGCATTGCAGCTAACCACGTTGTACCCCGGTTGCATCTAGTAAGTCCCTATTTGATTGATAAGACTATTCATGGCATCCCATCTCTACCTTCAGTAGTTCCTCACATAGACTCAGGGTTAGGTTATGTAGCCATGGACCTCGATGTTCCAGCCATTGATGTTTTTGATTATTATAGTTTTTGGTGATACAAGGAGGGCCAAACCCTTTTTTCAAGCTTTGTTGAGGTTATTTCATGAGCTCTCTACACCATAGTTATCCATTAACACATCGATGTAGATTGGACCCTGTAGTATATCCCTCTAGGATCCCTCATAGAAACCCCAAACTACACTTCTCTCCACTATTTTACTAAGTTTCCATTATCCTTAATTGGAGCATAGTCATCTCTAGTGTAGATAGCATAGTTAACTCTCTATTGTGGAGAGTGTAGTTGGCTCTTCATAGTGGAGAGTGTAGTTAGTGTAGTTAGCTCTCCATATTAAAGAGCATAGTTAGTGGTATCAACCAAAATAGAGTTAGTTTCAACTTGGTCCACTATATTTTGCAGCTAGAAACCTTTGCAATTTCCCTCTACAACTTGATCTCCAACCATGAACTTGGATCAACCTCTAGCATTAATTTTAAATGTACTTGATAACTTGCCTATCCAACAAGAGACCAGGATTGGCAACCTTACAAATCTCATGATGGCTAGGCCAAGGCAATCCCTTAGGCTATGTAGCCAAGACCTAGAGTATGTTGTGCTTAGCAATGAGCAATACAACTTTATATGTGTAAAGGTCCAAGCAGGGTTACTTATAGATCACCTTAACATGGAAGGAAATTTTGACTTTGAACTAATCCACTAGGATGGACGAGACTATATCCCTTCCTCATTCAACATCATCCCACTCATAATGTCCCATTACCAGTTATTATCCCATCTCATCTGAGTAAGTGAGTGCGACATGGGAACTAACTATGAGGAAGCCTTACAAGAGGAAGTAGATGAATTTGAAGCTTGCTTTGAACATGAGATCCCCTTTCCCATCATCTTCCAATAAGCAATCCCTAGTCTAGCCCCTCCTTGATTCAGTTTACTTTTCTTCCCCGAGATGGTCATAACATTAGCATCACATTCCCACTCTATTAGGCTTAGATCTACACCTGTAGTGGAAACCAATTAGACACAATACCCACATTATGATGTAATAGCTCCCTTTAACTTACCCTTAGTGGGATCATCTCAATTTTCCTTACCATCTTTACCATCAGCAATCACATCAGCTCAACCATATGTTCACGTAGCGCCCATCTCCTAGCCCCAAATGACTAAGGCACCCTACATCCTACCTATTTCATCAGTGTCCTTAATGTCGATGCAACCACATGTGTGTGGCTTGCCCCAATCACTGTCCCTATAACATAGTCAATGCATCAATCAACTCACATGGCTCCACAACTTGTGATCAATTCATGGGCCACACAACCAACACAACAAATAGCATAACTAGCATAGCTAGCTGGGGCATCCCAAAATTTAGACCAGGTGTTCCAATTGATCCAAACATTGATAGAAGAGGTGAAGCAACTTAAAGTTGCCTTCTCTAAAACTATCAAAGTGGTGGACTTCTACTAGGATAACCCTATAAGTTCTATAGTCCCACCTCTAACTCAACCAACTGGGGTCCCACTACCTTAGTTCACCAAGTACAATGGTGATGGGAACCCCAATGTGCATTTGGTCACATTCAAGTTGAATTGTTTGCTATTGCAATCTTGGCCACATGCCATCATATGTGTATTTTCCATGTCATTGACTAGAAAATAATTAGACTAGTACTACGCACTATCTAGAGGCTCTATCTCCACTCTAGAAGATCTCTTAAGCTAGTTCATGACACAGTTCAAGTACAGCTTAAAGCTAGAAGCAACCTTGGACCAGCTCATGCAAGTCAAGCAAGGCCACTTAGAGCCCGTGCAAAAATTCATCCAATGATGGAGTGCCTTATTAAACAAAATATAAGAGCTCATAGCCAAGCCACATCTCTTAGCTATTTTCAAGGGCATAGTTAATGATTTCATAAAGTTAAAGTTGTACTACTTAGGCCTACAATCCCTAAGCTAGGCCTTCACCCAAACTAAGAGCATATAAGACATAGTGGAAGCCAGTAAGGACCTGGCCTACATGGCCTACAAGAACCAATAGGTGAGGAGAGATAGGGACAAGGGAAAGCAAACTACAATGGTGGTAGTGGTAGATAAATAGGCCAAGGTAACCAACCAAGGGATGACAACTAAGTTTCCCAAAGCCTCAACTAACAACAAAGCTACCAACCCTAGTGCAAAGGCAACCAACCTGCCTCCATCTATAGTGGCCATGACGCAAGTCAATCAAAGGTCTAACTTTGAGCACAAGGATCATTCCAAGTACACCTCATTGCCACTAAAGTCCTCAGAGCTATTGGAAAAATTGTTAAAAGCTAGGCACATCAACTATAAGCAAATTTCTGAGGATGCCCATAAAGGACATGAAAAATACTGCAAGCTACTTAGAAACCTCTCTTTGGTGATGCCAAATGAGCCCTTGGTCCCAAAACATTTCATGCTAGATTAGTTTTGCCATTACCACTAGTTGTCTGGTCATATCATAGACTTTTACCTAGCCTTGTAAGATGATCTACAAAAGATGATTGATAAAGGTGAGCTGGTCCTCAAAACTACAACCTAATCAGGCTACAAAACCAATCCATGAGGGTGTATAAGGACCTTCTAAATTTGGACAATTTTGTCTACATCATAAATGCTATCAATGTTGATGACAACCTAAAAGTGGTGTAATAGCCATTCATGGTTTGTGTGCCCTCTGGTAGGGGTCCTCTTGGCCCCTATGGGTTTGAGGCCCCCTTTTATTATCTAAGTTCCACCTCAAGCACCAACAACACCCTTTGTGGTTAGGGCCCCAAAACATGTCTTAACAATAATAGTTTAATCATCCTTCATTATCAATATGCCACAACATGCTAACCCTTCACTTGTCCAAAGGCCAATGGTAGCTAATACATCGGTCCCTTCTCGTCTAAGGGCCAATCCTGCTAGCAACATTAGTAGACCCAGGTGGCAACACAGGAGATCCAATGAGCATCTTGCAAACAATGATTAGGCAACACCAAGACCAAACAAAAATTGAGGAGGCCACAACTAGCAGATCACAACCAAGCATTGAGGTCCTTGCATAGGCCAAGCTAACAAAGCCCAAGTCACCTCCACAAGAAATCTGTCTCTTAGGATGCATGGAGGAAGTCATAGCCAACCAAAACATGACCAATGGCAATGACTTTGTGGATGCATTAGCCCAAGTCAAGCAATCACTCAAGCAAAAAAATATAGCACTAAGTTTGTATGACCTAATCATGACTTCTTTTGCCCACTATGAGGCACTAGAGTAGATGTTGACCTCCATTCCTATCACTAAAGACATCCCTATAGATGAGAACTCCATCCACATAGTGATGTTGTCCCCTACACCATAAGAATTGAGTTCCACATCCCTAGCATTTCACAATGAAGTAATTAAGGTCAACCCTAAGAAGGGTGAGGTCATAATAGCTCCCATGTTCATCATCATATGTGTTAGGAAATGCAAGATTTGAAGAGTGCACATTGACAATGGGGCAACAACAAATGTAATTCCACATACCATCATCAACAAGCTAGGCCTTGTAGACTAGGTGAAGCCAACAAAACCATGTGTCTAAAATCCTTCAATGGATCACATGTCATTATTAGGATCATGGTAAACATAGCTTTTGTAGTAGGGGATAAATTCCCCACCATTGCTAAATTTATCATCATAGAGAAGATCCTGGGCTTTAACCTGATACTGGGTGGGCCTTGGCTAGTCCAATTACAAGCCATCTCCTCTACAATTCATCAAGAGATCCACATTTTGTATGAAGGTCATGAAGTTATCATCCATGGCGAGAATGTTGTTCCTTTGGCCATAAACAACATAGATATGAAGCAAGGGTTGTATGTTTAATTTCCTAATGATGCACCTATGGTAGATAACCAAATGCATGAGGTGAATGCACCCAAAGGAGTAGTGGAAGCTAATGACCTTCCATAGAACACCATTTGGCTAGAGTTGCCCTTTAATGTAGTAAGTGAGGGTCAAGGATAATACTAGATAGTGCAATCTAGGCCCTACGCACCCCCTAACCCACATCAGGTTAGGAACAATTGTGCAATTAAGGTATCCCCTTAGTCCAGAACACACTAGGTGCCTGCCCATTAAACTTTTGCTTGCCTGGTACCCTACTCTCTCTTCTATTGCATTTTTATTACATTAGGTTAGCATGGTAGCGTGTTATTTACATTTAGCTTAATTACTTAGATTACACATTTATTTGCTTGGTTCTTGCATTCATCTACTTTGTTCATGCATCTACTTGTCAATTTACACTTTTGTGGTTATCACTTTAAAAATATCAAAATGCATAAAAAACCATAAAATCCAAAATTAAAAAGAGAGAGATTGTAATATGTGGCCTACTATGGCCTTAAACTAGCAATGTAGTGGCCCAAAATGGGCTTAAACTAGCAATTCATGGCCTATCATGGCCTTCAAATGGCAACATTATAGCCCAAAATAGCCTTAAACTACTACTCTTGATCTCTATCACTACGACTTGGAATGGCCTTAAACTATCATCATGGCTAGCTATGGCCTTAAACTAGCAACCCTGCAACCTAGAATGGCCTAAAACTATTACTTTTAAATCCTTTGTAGAGGCCTGGAAGGGGCCTAAACTATCATTATCATGGTGTCCTGGAAGGCCCTAAAACTAGAAAACACGTGGCCTGAAATGGCCAAAAACTGGCATTTTCCCTCCTGCTATGGTATTAAACTACCATGGGACCTATTAGGGATTTAAACTAACAATGGATTCACCATGGCTCACAATGGCCCAGACTCACATACTCATAATGCAATAAAATTGTTACATAGGGATCAAAGTTTACACATAGAAAATAATCATCTAGCAAATGTAATATTCATAGCAATACATAACATGAATAACATTAGATAGCAAAAATGTAGTGAAAAGCCCAATGGGAGGTACATCTGGTCATGCTCAACTAATGGTGCTAGGTGGTGGTGGATGTTCTTCTTCATCTGCTGCGTCATTGAGGCCTACAACATCGCTTGGTACTTGTCACAACCATTAACAAACATTCATAATTAGTAAGCAAACATGCACTATATGACCTAACTTAAAACATGAAAGGCATAAAAACTAACTAACCTAAGAGTGTCCTACTTCAGTGAGTTTTGGAGGTAACTTTCCAAGGCCAGCCTCCAAGTAGTGGAGGATCTCAGCTTTAGAAAGTTGCATCTAGTCCTTCTAGCTAAAGTCAACACCTAAAAGGGTCTTGGCTTTGTCCACGATGGTTCATACAAGTAGCTTCATTTAGAATGTAGCAGAAGAGGCCTCTTTGGAGGGGGTGATGATCTCCCTTATAGGAGAGTCAGTCATGATTGTACTCCACATGAACAAATCATATGTCTATTTCTCACCAATCACCTTAAGAAACATCTTGAGGTAACGATGTTTAGTAGACATCTCCTTGTACCATCATAGGTACACATCATGCTCTCACTTGTATTAATGCTTGTGGTTATTTTGCATCTACCCCCATTGATAAACCTTGGTTCTATAATTCTTCCAATCCTAGTTCTTCTAGGTGAGTAGGTTCATCTAGAAACATTGCTCGATTAGCTCCTATGTGGCCTCATTCTTACCTCTAAGAGCTATCCAATATTTGGCGTACTCAATCTCAGAGGTATGCTAGGTGCCATCTCCCTGTAATCTAGCCACTATGAAGTCATATCTAGATTAAAGATCCTTGATCTTCTCATCCTAGTTAGTCATCCTCTCTTGAATTTTTTGCACACATTTTCACAAGTGCTCATTCGAGCACTTGTAGATCCACAATGCCTTCACATAGGAAAGCATGCACTTGTTCAATGTCTTGTACATGTGACAAGGTACCTGATCAACATTAGGAGGAAGGTTAGGGAGGCCATCCACCTTGGGCACTTTGCATAGGTCCAACTACAGCTTAGGACCTATAGGTATTACATACATATTAGCACCTAAGTATTTGAGCAATGACCGCAAGATTAGGGTCCAGTTGTTGTAAGTGGTTCACCATGTCCTCAATGACACCTTTCATGAAGGTGAATTTATCTTGCATATTTGTCCATGGCTCCATGTGGTAGGTAGATGTGGGATAGCTGGTAAGAATATTTGATATTGTAATACAATGATGCAATTAGCATATGGCCTAGTAGCTAAAGATACTAGAGTAAACAAGGGAAGATAGATGGTAGTACAACTTGATTACCTAGCAAGCCCTTAGGTGTGAGTGCAAGGGGTTCATCTAGCTATGTACCATTAAACAAACTATCAAAATCATCCTCATTGGGATGGAGCAACCCCTCTTCCTCCAACTACTAAAGGGCCTCTACTGCCTCGTGAGGCTGTTCTGCATGAGCCTTCTCCTCCTTAACTTGAGGAGGCACTTCCTTCATTTCTACCTTGAGCACTACTCTTACAACCCTCTCTTCCTTTTTTGAAATTAACACATATAGCATATTAGTACACATAGCACATCATTAGCTAATTAATATTATGGCATAATAGAAAAACATAAAAATAAAAAAACATTTACATGAATATAACTCAGGCATCTAAGAATCTATGCATACTAACCTGCAACATCTACATGCAAGCTTTGTAGCTTATTTAGAATCTTTTTGCTAGTTGGCTTCCTAATCATAGGGGCAACTTCCTCTAGAGGATTCAGCCTCTTGATCTTGGCCTTAGATGGCCCCACCATCTCAACTATGTAGCAATCTACCTTACTCACATCCCTAGTGCCAATTGAAGGACCCTCACCTACACTATCGCATAAGTAAGGTGAGTGCCCCACAAGATCCTTATTCATTACTGATAATGACTCATTGATCCCATCTAGGGGGTCTTGTGCATGTGTGGTTAAGAACATATGCTTGATCCATGGCCTAGACAACTACTCATGATCCTGCACTATCCATCACCCATCATCACACACAACCAAAAGCTCTGTGAACCTTTGTAGGTATTGTAGCAATCGAAAACGTCGATGGCTGGAAAACACCAAGGGGTCGACGGTCATGGCAGTCTTGACCCTGTATCTGTGGGGGGGCCACGCTGGGCGTGAATGAATATGGGGCACCCTGAATGGTCTGGTTGATTAGACAAGGACTTAGTCGATGTCTATATAGCCTTTTGCAACGTGTAGTTTGAAAATAGAAATGATAGTGCAATGTAATGCTTAAATGCAAAGAGGGAAAAAATAGTGTAAAACGTAGTAATAAGTAGGAAACAAAGTAAAATGTAGTTAGAAAAATTCACTTCTTTGAAGCTACAAGTTTTCTCTATCAGGATGGATATAGTTGGTTGCACAGCGTTGTGGAGTGTAGAGATCCCAAGAGTAACCAAGACGTGTAGAGCAAAGACAGTTGTCCGCTTGGGCGTGAACTTAGGAGCTGATAATGCAAAAATTCAACCAAGGTGGTAGAAGGGGGATAGAACAAAATACTAGCTGAGAATGTTAACTATTTGCAATGTGAAACAAAAATTTTACAATGCTCAATGTTACAATGCCCACTTGCTTGTTTGTTACAGAAAGGTCTCCAGAACCAACCGTGTGTAGAAAAGAGCCTGAGTGCCAGAAGTCTCTTTAGCATTACTCATTGGGGTATTTATAGGACTAAAGGACATGTGAAAAGGATGGTTTGGATGCCACATGCCTCGGGCCCACACTGACTTGTATGTGTTGCATGTGCCATCATGACCGTTGGACATGCATGACCATTGTGACTATGAGTTTGCCATGCTATAACTATGAGCCTACTATGTCATAATTGCATCATCAGCATCTAGAGACATGTGCCAATAGTTCAATTAGGTGACGTGCATTGATGTTGCACAACCACTTGCATGCTTTGCTATTTTTCGTAGCGTAGCATGTTTGGCATAGTGTAGCAACTTGTCGTGCGTTCCACTACATGTGGGCTGCATGCTTGCTACGCTATGCTACGCTATGTAGTGTAGTGTGGCATAGTGACTAGCCTTAGTCGCAAAAAATTTGCCAATCTACAAACTTTGCTTCTTGCGTTGCGAGACTTGCAAACTTGTTGATCTTGCCATTTGAGTTGTCTTTTGTCACCCTCACAAAATTGCTATGCCTTGCTGCACCATGTAGCTCAGCATAGCATAGTAGCAAACATGGTCCTTCGCTTTCTGATGGGAAGAGACATTGCTGAAGGACTTGAAGTCAGGTGAAGGAACTTACTGTATAGCTTTTGCTACACTATGCTACATTGCGTAGCATAGCATAGCGTGGCACTTCATTCTACAAACATTTTCTAAAGCTTGCTATGCTACATAGTGAGGTATTGCATAGCGTAGAAAACTCCATGACTTAGAAAACTTGCCAAACTATTTCGTGCATCCTAGGTGCTACTATCAACTCTATGCATTGCTTCTAAGCAGGCTATCAGCTGGGTAAACTACTTAGGTGGACAGGCAAGATGATCCATAGAGCCTGTTTACACCTAAAGTAGAAAACTTCCCAAATTGGCCAGCCTGAATTCAGAGCATTCTCCTCCTGAAGAACTGCTGTAGCACTATGTGAACTGCAACGCCTGGTGAAGCATGCATGCCTTTGAATTTTTGGGGTGTTTCATTGGCTCCTCTTTGTTGACGTCTAGAGAATGGGCTTGATAAATGTTAACAAAAAATACGAAACACCACAAAAGCCAGAATGCTGAGGTTGTTGCTCGGTGAGTATCGAGATGTCACTTGGCTACACTTGAGAGTTTTGCATTGGAGTGAAGAGGTGAAGCAGGGAGGAAGGAGACACAAGAGAAGGAAAAAAATTAGGTTTAGCCGAATCCCTCATTAGAGTGCTCATGAGAGAGTTGTTTGTGTTTTCATCTTTGCTTCTACTGACCTTCGACCTCCTGTAGGACAGGTGTCTTTCCTAGGATGAGTTACGTTACATCCGCGTAGGGTTTCGGCCTACCTATAGATGCTTTCCATGGGGCGAGCTACGTTACACCCATCATGGAGTTTGCACTAATGTTTCCCATGTGACGAGCTGTGTTATGCGCGTCATGGGGATTACACTCTAGAGTAGTCAAGCTAGTCGAGGCACTCACTTCGTGATGTCGTGGCATTTGTTGCTATGATATGACGTGCCTTCGGCTAGCAAGGGTAAAGGTCTTACTGGCTGGAGGCATTTTTGAAGCTGTTGGACATCGTTACTAGTGTACGATGTCCAAAGCAAGAAGGCCAGCAACAGCCTTGGCAGCATCAGCATGGAAGAACTAGCCTCGAAGGCATCGCTATGAGTGTGAATGCACTAGAATCCTTGCTACAGGCATGCATTCTCAGTTCAACTATGAGATCAGCTACCATATAGCCAAACACCATTGGTAGGGGGCTAGAGGATAACAATATTGTGGTTGGGCCAAAATACTACTGGAACTCTAGCTGCAGGCACTGGTTGAGAAACTACCATCAAGGCAAAGGGGTCGTGGCAACAGTAGGTCCAAAGGGCCAGAGCAATGTCGTATGACATCTCCAGAGGATCAACACAATGCCAAGGGTGGAAGCATCATGTGTGTTCCAGAGCATGTCCACATTGTGTTGTGGACCACGTTCTGGAACTACGACACCCCACTCGTGCGTTAGCATTGCGCATGCTCATTTGATGTGTACTTAGCGCAAATGCATGCTAGGGAGGTGACACGAACCCAGTTTAAGGTCTTGGTACACTGTGTGCTGGTTTAAGGTCTCAGTGGACCGTTGTGTTGATTTAAGCTCCCAGTAGACCGTACATGCTAGCTTAACATCGTAGTGGACACTACTTGTTATTGTTGCTAGTTTATCATCATAGCGGACGGTGCTCAATGCTGCTAGTTTAACATCATTGCGGACCCTGCTCGATCCTTCTAATTTAACGTCATTGCATATGCTACTCAATGCTGCTAGTTTAACATCATTGCAGATGATGGTGGTTGTTGCCATGCTTCAGACGTAGTATAGCTTGAGGTACAAGTGATTCACCAGGTAGGCAAACTCATTACTGTCCATGTCTGCCAGCTTGAAGACTCCATTCTCGAAGGCTTTAATGACTACGTAAGGACCTTCCCAGTTGGCTGAGAATTTTCTCACGTGTTCATGGATAGCCTTCAAGATGAGGTCTCCCTTCTACATTGGCTGTCGATGCGGGTCTACACAGTGCTTTTACTACTACTTTCTTTAGTAGTGCTCTATGCGTCTCAGTGTCTGCGCACACTCCTCCTCTATTGAGTCAAGGTCAATGATCCGTGACTCATTGTTCTGAGCTTTCCTCACAATGTTGGAAAGGATCATCTGGAGTGATGGTACCTGCAACTCATGAGGCAACATAACTTCAAATCCATAAACAAGGTTGTAAGGAGTCTTACTTGTTGCGGTCCTGCACGTTGTCCGATAGGCCCACAGAACATAGAGGATTTGCTTGTGCCATCGCCTCTTGCTATTGCTAAGCATCTACTTCAGCAAGTTGATGATGGACTTATTTGTAGCCTCTACCTATCCATTCACCTATAGATAATAGGGGGAGGAGAATGATTGCTTAATGCTTAGATTGTTGTAGAAGGTTCAGGTTTTCGTACTGTTAAACTGTGGCCCATTGTCAGTCACAATAGTCATTGGAAGCCCAAATCTTGTTACGATGTTGTCCAGGATGAAATGGTAAATTTGCTGAGACGTTGTCTTCCTCAGGGGGATAGCTTCCACCCAGTTAGTAAAATACTCAGTGGCGGTGATAATGAAACTATGCCCTATGGAGGACTTAGGCATGATGGGCCCTATGAGGTCTAGCCCCCATCGTTGGAAGGACCAGGTGATCTGCGTTGGGTGCAAGTCCATGGGTGCTACATGTATGAGATTTGCATATCTCTGGCACGTGTCACACATCTTGACTTTTGACAGAAAGTCATGCTCCATGTGGAGCTAGTAGTACCTTAGGCGTCTGATTTTCATAGCCATAGCCCTAGGTGCTATGTGTCCACCACACAGCCCCTCATGCACTTCATTAACTACCTTCTACGCCTGCTCCCCACCCACGCATGCCAACAATATCCCATCATAGGAACATCGTTAGAAGGCTTCATTCTCCATGAGAATGTATTACAGAGCATGCTTATGGATTGCATCTCTCTGGGAAGATGTCAATCCACCTGGGGGTTCACCGTGTTGTAGGTAAGCTTTAATGTTGGCGTACTACTCCTGGGTATCTGCAGCACTAACAGAGGCCATGTGTTCCACCTAAGTTATAGGCTCTATGCATTCAATAATTGAAGTTGGCAGGTTTGGAAAGGAATGTGATGGAATGTTTAACGCAAGGGTAGCTAAGGCATCTACCATAGTTTTCTTGTTGCGTGGCATGTGTTCTACATCTGGGGTTCCAAATTGCTTAAGCAGGGTTTTTACTAGGTCATCGTAGGGTTGCAGGTACGTAGCCTTGCAGGCGTAGACCTCGGTGATTTGATTCACAACTAGTTGTGAATCTCCGCAGATTGCCAAGTGTTGTATGCGTAGTGCTCGGGCAGTTAATAGGCTTCTGAGTAACCCCTCATACTCTGCCACATTGTTGGTGCAAGGGAACGTAAAACAATAAGTAGATGGATGCATTTCCCTAGAGGGGAACCTGATGGTGGTAGCATCGCTACCTCCTCACACGGTTGAGGTGCCGTCAAAGTGTAGAGTGGCTTCGAGATGTGATGGGACTATGTTAACAATGCTAACATGTTTATCTTAGAATTTGAGGTCTATGGTTGCTTGGTCATTGACTGGAAAGGCTGTGAGTTGGGTCGCTATGGCTTGACCCTTTGTTAACGATTGACTTACATAGTATAAATCGAACTCTGTGTTTATTGCTTTCCATTGGGCTATCTTGCTACTTTTTTATAGGTTGTTGGTGATAGCCCAGAGTATGTTGCTTTTGCAAATGATGTTAGTCATACTACCAAATAGGTAATGACCCCACTTTTTTAGTGCAAACACTAAGGCAAGGCAATTCCTCTCCACTTCGTTGTATTTCACCTCGTTCAATATTAGTGCATGGCTTAGATAATACACTGGTATCTCAGAACCATTGTCTCATTTCTGACATAGCAGTGTCACGATAGATGTGTCAGAGGTGGTGAGGTAGATGAAGAAGGATTTATCCCTTTATGGCGGATGCACAATTGGAAGGTATAAAAGCCCTTCCTTCAGGTCATCGAAGGCTTGTTGACACTGGCTTGTCCATTCAAAGTTAACCCCCTTCTTTAGAAGATGTTGCATGGGGTGTAACTTGTCAATCAACCTTAATATAAACCTTCAAATGAATTGCACCCTACCTTGCAAACCACGTAACTCCTTAAGGTTTGTGGGAGGCACCAAGACGACGATGGCCTTAACCTTGTCAGGGTCCACCGGTATTTTGGCCTCTGATACCACGAATCCTAACATGTGCCTGATTTTCACCCCGAAAATGCACTTCTTAGGATTGAGGCATAAGTCATGCATTTGACAGCACTTGAGGACTACCCCTAGATTGCATGGGTGATCAGCTGCCTCCTTGGACTTCACTGTTATATCATCCACATAGTTGTTTAATGTTTCTAGGATATAGTCGCTAAAAATGTAGGTCATGGCTCACTGGTAGGTTGCCCTAGCATTTCTAAGCCTAAAAGGCATCATGGTATAGTAGAAGGTACCCCATGGGGTTATGAAGGTTGTTGTCAGCTGGTGCACTGGGTTAATGTGGATTTGGTTATATCCGGAGAAACTATCCATGAAGGATAGCAGAGCATGACTAGCCATGGTGTCGATGAGCTGATCAATGCTTGGAAGTAAAAAATCGTCCTTGATCGTTGCCTTGTTCAAGTCTTGGAAGTCTCTACAGATTTGTATTCCTCCCATTTTCTTTGAAACCATAATGATGTTGGACACCCACTCTCAGTAGTCAACTGCGTGGATGAAACTAGCTTGGTATAGCTTGGTGATTTCATTCCTCATGGCTAGTGCGATTTCTAGCTTAACTTTGTGAGCCTTCTACTTAACTGCCTTCATGTATGGGTCTAGGACGATGTTGTGCTGAATCAACCATGGATCTAGACCTGGCATGTCACTGTACGACCATGCAAAGGCATTGATGTTGTCTTGTAGAATCTTGGCAACATTGTTGTGCATTTGTGTGTCTAAGAGAGAGCTGAATTTTAACAATTTTAACTCTCCTTTAGATGTGATCACAAGCGTTTTGACGAGAGGGTCCTCGGTTACATCCCTGGCTTCTAAGTCTAGTGCTTGGACCAGAAGCTACGGCTAGTCTGGGGATGCTTCTAAGGTTGCTATAGTGCTAGTTGTGGTTGACCCTTAGTCAATCAAGTTGGGGTTCAATTATCTTGCAAGCTTGCCATTTGGCCCTACTAATGTTAAGGGCATGGAGAGGTCGTAATGGATTTCCATCTCTTGCTCAACCTGCCAAAATGAGACGAAAGCCTGGTTACGAGGCATCTGTATGTAGAGATTGTGTTTAATGAAAATTTGCAAAATAGTGACGAGATGCAACTTGCAAAGTATGATGATATAAGGATTAAAAGTTTGCCAGTTTGAGGTCATGGTGGACCACCAAGACATAAGAGTGCAGAACTCCTAAAGATGTAAAATTGTTGATGCAAAAGTATGAAGCTGTGAAACTGTTAACATGCAAATGCCAAGCTACTAGTTTAGTATCATTGCGGGCTACCAAATTGTAACATGCAAGATCGTAACATGAAAAATGGTAGTATACAAAGCAGAAAATTGTAGGTATGAGGAATGCAAAATCGTTAATGCAAAATGCGAACTACTGACATGAAAAAACAAAACTGCTAAAAATTGCGAAACTACCAATGTGAAGGTGCGAAATTATGAGAAGATGCGAAACTGCCCATGTAAGAGTGTGGAATTGCTAGTTTAACGTCATTGCGGACTATGAATGTCTAATGAGGTCAAAATTGCTAGTTTAGGGTCTTTTCGGACCATTAAAGGTGCAACTACACTAGGATTGCTAGTTTAGGGTCTTTTCATACCGGTAACGCTGTAATTGCTAAGATTGCTAGTTTAAGGTCTTTTCAGACCCATAATGAAAACAAATATATTTTTAATTTTTGGGAAAGAAAATAGTTGGCTTGAATCGTGTCAAGGCTTTAATGCTAACAGTGCTATGATGTCGTGGCGAGCATGCTACGCTGTACAACGCACTCTGCATTAATCGGAGAGAGAGAGCAGCAAGTTTCCCTTTCTTGCCATTATGGCCATAAATATGGGTTGAACCCTGGTAATCTTGCCATTCTCACAGTAAGAGCGCAGAGCCCACATCGGAGCACAAGGCAATTTCGAAGCACAAAGCAATTGTGCTAACAACTATGAAGGCATTTCCCGCATAGCGAAGAAGAGAAGTCAGCAAACAAGATGATGGCTCCTAAGAAGGAACATACTCATCTGGTGCTTGCAAAGGTTGAGGAGGCGAAGAAAACCCTAGGGCACATGACACAAGTGCATGTAATGGCATGAAAGGACATGCCGTTGACCTTGTAGGTTACTATGCTTCCTCTTCTTTTTTCACAATCCTATTATCCTTTTTGTGTTTTCTACTTTCATTGTGTATCCTAGTCTCGGCCATCTATGTTTTCTATCATTGCATCATTTTGACCTTTGCATCACTGTTGTTGCCATTTCAGCCATGGCAGATGCATAAACGTTATGTCATAGTTGCATGCAAAGTCGCTTAAGCCACCACTGCCGCAGTTGTCATAACCACGGGGGCTTGGATAGTTTAAGTTACTTGGCCTTCGAATGGTGTAATGTAGAACCCTCAGGAGGATTGGGCCATGTGTGATGCGATAGTGCAACATGTGTTTTATTAGGGTATGTTGTTACTTGTTTTGTTGCTACGCTAGGCTATTTTGCTACTCTAGCACTTTCATGTTCTTGCTACGCTATGTGTGGGAAGAGGGTTATGCTACGTTGTATACATGAACTACTAGATGTTGCTATGTTGCACATGTATTGTACTTAGACATGATGCTAACACTTGTTGATTTGGTTGCGCAGGGTGGGGTTGAGGCCCAAGTTGATTATTTTAGAAGTTAGAGGGGTTCTATGTCATGTGAGCAGACCTATGGCTAATGCTCCTCCTCCCCAAATACATATGGGAGAGAAGGGGGTTTAGTTCAGGAAAGGTGCACAAGACTTCCTACAATTCCTCCTCGACCACTTCAGTGTAATTGTTTGGTAATCCCTAGAGGAGGAGGAGGCGGTCGGCATAACAAAAGCCATTTTTCTTGGGGCAAGTCGAGGAATTCTGAGGTTTTTGACCGATGGGACAATCACTAGCGAGTAGGGAGAAGGATCCAGTCAATGCCCAACAGGGATAAGGTGCTTGGCCTGGATCTAGGAGATGCTTGAGTACAGTTGCTACCACCATTTCAACACACTACTCCTCACATGTTTTATGACGACGTGCTTCCAGAACCTTCAAGGAACTGTCTACTATGCTGGTGGATGAGTTTTGTAGCCTTGTTCTGCTTTGTTTGTGCAACGCTGGCCATATTGGCCTAATGCTAATAGTATGCATTTGTTACCAGGTTCCTCATCAACGAGGATGGGGTTCATGACCTATCCATTTTACTGGCTAAAGCCCAGATATCCTTGTAGGAGTTCTCTTCTGCTAAGAACCTACGGGCGAGCGTGGTCGGTCAATGCAGGGGTGAATACCACACCTATCTAGGCATATATTCTATTCCCTACAACCAGTGCAAGAGACAGGGTTGGTTGGATGGAAAGTGAGTAGAACCCTTCAAACCAGTCATGGTTGAACAAGTTTTGGTTGAACTCCCATAGTTCCCACTACTATACTGACCTGGTAGGTTAACCAATAAGTGCCACATGCTTAAGTGCCTTTGCAATTTTTGTATTTTCTACATTTTTTGCTAAACATTTTTTGTGAAATTGTTGCAGGGACGAGGAAGCCCCAAGAGGTGACAGTGGTAACCTCCGAGACACAGGGGGTGAATGTCTACTTCAAATATGGAGAAGTAGAGACAAGCCAATGCTACCTAATGGCGGGGCCTTAAACTCCCTGGTCTAAAACATTGAAAAGGCAAGGCATATGGATTTATTCCTGGCCCTGAATCTAAATGTTCCTGTAGCCGAGATGCTCTCCCTGGTTGAATCCTTTTCTAACAAGGTGAGCTGCTTCCACCTGCGTGTCCATGGTGTGCAAGTGGTCACTGACATCAATAACCAGCTGTTTACGGACCTCTTTAGTGTCCCTGCCAATGGCATTCTAATAGGGTTGAAGTCCAAGACGGAGTTGACTCTTTAGAAGAAGGACATCCAGGAGTGCTTAGGGCTTACCAAGGAGCGCAAGGGGCTCCCCATGAAGAAGCTCAAAGATGGACCTGCCAAGGAGGTTTACCCTATTTTCTGCACTTGAGCATTCCCTCAGCTACTTACCCAAGGAAAGGTCCTAGGGATTGAGCAGGCTTGGATAATTCATGAGGTTATGGAGGAGGGGGCCCATTACAACTGAGCCAAGTCTCTATGTAAAGGCTTGCAAATTGAAATCTTTGGGCACCATAAGAAAATGGAGTCCCTTTCCAACATCCATTATGCCTTTTACATAGGCTACCTTAAGCGTTTTGCTAAGTTCCTGGTGGTTCAGGAGAAAGAATTCTGGGTCATGTGAAATCACGACCAGATTTCTAGACCATGGATTCACCAGGTCCTTTAAACCACCCAAGCCCAAGATCCCCCAAAAATAATTGGGAAGTCATTTTCTGTAACGACTAAGGATCGGGTGGCCCACAACGTTTGTGGCCAGGATAGCATAGGAGAGACATCCCTCACCGTAGATGGTAGCATGTCATAGGGTGAATGTCTCATAGCTGAAACTATGGCCAATAAGTTGTGGTGGAAGAGGCCTCCCCTAGCTAAGAAAACCCTTTGCATGGAGGAGGAGGAAGGGTGAAGACTGCGGCTTAAACTGTAGAGGACGCAACCTCCTATTGGTAAGCACTTTGGTTTAATGCTTCATTTGTTGTTGTCTGCTACGCTAGGTGGCATAGCATAGCATAGCATTTGCCTTAGGCTAACTTTCTTTAAGCTAATGCAAATGAACTTCTTAACCACCAAAAGAAGAGGAAGAAGAAGAAGGCGATAAAGAGGTGTCAGCCCTTAAGATAGGGATGAAGAATAAAGACATGGAGGCCACAACCTCAGAGAGAAGGACCACGGTCAAGAAGAAGGGAGCTCCTACGGCTAAGGCAGGGGCTCTTGTTCTTAGGGAGAATCCTCCTATTGGCGAAGAGAAGCCTTCCTTGAATAAAAAAAATGCTGGTCTCCTCAAAGGAAAAGCACCAGTGTATAAAGAGGAGGTCCGTAGGGACTCGACAGGAACCTTTCGTCAGGCCACCGCCATCTTCTTGCATCAGCAAGAAGAGAGAGAGCAATCGGACATTGGTGAGTTTGGCAATATGTCTTCCTTATCATAGTCAATTTTAGTTTTTGCTAATGTGTTTGGTTATGTGATAGACACTACCACTGGTGCTACAGGACCTTCTCCAATTCATGTGGAATCATGGGCTGAGGTCCCTGACAAGTTCGTGTTTATGCAAGGGATTGTCGACGACATGATCAGCCATCTTCAGTAGGTGGACCCTGAAGTGGGTAAGTAGTAGTGTTATTTGCTTTTGTATTGTTATGCTAAGATTTCTTGCATTTGCTACTTATGCTATACTAATGCGACTAGTGTGCTCTAATGGGACCTAACACAACCTTTGAAAGTCAATGTCGTGTCCACATTCCTACCTAAAGCAACTGAGGTGTCTTGTCATGCATATGACGAGATTTGCAAATGCACTTTGCACTCGGCCTGCTCCCTGTGGGAGTACAAGCATGTCAACAAGGACCTATGAAAATGGGTCTAGAAGGCTGAGCAAAGGGAGGCCAACTTGAGGGCCAAGGTGGAGGATCTCATGTCAAGGAACGAGTTCTTCATACCCTACGATATTAACAATAAGGATTGGTGCATGGCTGTGGTAGACTACACCAGGTTTTGAACAATTACGTGTCAGAATGTTGAGGCTACCTGTGCAATAATAGAATAGCAGATGCAGATGGACCTGCTAGACTAGAAGTGTTAGGATTTAAAAGACTTCAGCGCCAAGGTTTACGAATGGGGGTAGTCCTAGAGAAACCATAAACATATTGTTGGTGACCATTTGGGACGCTACCACCAACAAGTGTCCTCGAATAGGATTTAGGTGCCTGCTGGTCTCTGGCAACACCAAGGCCCAGATACCTCCAAATAAACTCAGTAGTTAATGTGAGTATGCGTGTGTGCTGTTGTGGCGTGCGGTTGTGAGAAATGTAACGATTGCGTTGCGTGTAAACTACAAATGACTTACTTTAAAGAGATT
>MNCI01001939.1:152237-164646 GCA_015680685.1 Gnetum montanum | reverse complement strand
AAATTTACTACTAAAATGCTCTTAAGGCTTTTAAACACAAGTGTTTCTATGGCAAAATTTTAATAGAAATTTCCTATCGGGCAAAAAGAATGATAAGAGCAATCTAAAAATCCCAAAATTACTTGCCAAGGATGATACTATCTAAACCACTAGCTAAACAATTTAAACAAAACAAAAACTGAAATGCATAACTCACAGGACCATGACAAAGAGGCTAAAATCTTTATTCTAGCAAGCCATCTTGCAAGCAATCGTTCACAATTTCTTTACAAAGCTCTTCTCAAGACCTCGAGTATGTCTCCGAGTGAGAGCCCAAGTGTGATGTATGAGACCTCCCAAAAGTCTTCTAAGTGATGTACGAAACCCCAATTATTCCCTCCAAAAGTCCTTGTAAAAAATGAGATTCCAATGTTGATGATGATATCTCTCCCTCTCTACCCCTGAAGCCTTTTTATAGGGTTCAAAGGTAGGTAGGGAAGTTACATATTCAAAAATATCTCACCTAACTTCTCTCCCAAGTAACCTGGCCAACCAATTAGGAGATTACTTGCCCAACAAGTTAGGAGGTTACTTGCCCAACAAATTAGGTAAGTTACAACAATTTTGGGTGGTTTCAACCACAAAAGAGATAAAAATGCTGCATCTGACACGTGTCTTCATGATAATCCAAATTAAAATTAATTATAAGTATTATAGTTGTAACTATCATGGGAAGTTACAACTTCCATAGGAATAAAAGGGATAATAGCCAAATGTCTCCTTTTATAGGATGTTACACAAATATCCCATAATTGTCCTTTCCTCTTTAAATCATAAAAATATTTAATTTTCCTTGTAGTGATAGACATAGTAACCATAGATTTGATATATGTATGTGTATACAACCGAAGTTATATCAGGGCCAATTCCATCTTCATCTTCTCTGCACTTTGTCAACAGCGTCTTCATCTTCTCTGCACTTTGTCAACAACGTTTTCATCTTCCGTCTTTGCAGTAAATCGCATTTCGTCCGAAAATCGTTTTATGCTCCGCTGTTGTCTTCCTTGTTCTCTGTCTCCCTCAAGTCGCACACCACCTATGCATCCCGCGGCCAGATCTGTTCAGCCCTCAGCCAGATCTACCCGATCTGCGCAACCCACGGCCAGATCTAGCCACGGCTGAAGCCATGGCCGCGCGCACGACAGAGGCCACTCCCTATTTTCAGATGCTGTCCATCCACCTGCCGCGGCCGCTGTCTCATCCGCCCATCACTCGCCATCTGTCCTCCGCCGACACGCAGCTCTCCCCTTCTATTTCTGCCTCCCGCACGATGGCCAGTGACGACGCACAGACAAACACGCGAGCCAACATCAACGACGGAAAAAGGTAACTCAACTCCAGCAGCAGCGGCGCTCATGGCAGTAGCAGTAGCGGTCAAAGGATGATCCTCAGCGCTGGTGCCCATCAGCAAGGGTTTTAAGGATTTTTTTTTGGTTAGTTCTGGAACAGAGGGCGTGGCAGCAACGATGTTATGTGCAGCCGTGGCAGTGGCCGAAGTGCAGGTGGCAGCGGTGGATCGGTTCCATCTCTTTGTCGCGGCTGAATGATTGAGTTTACCCATACTCAGACTTAGACTCCAGATATGGGTCTGATTTCTAACAAACTAAAGATTATTATTGAAACCCCTGTCTATGGAGCTGGCTGCAACAGTGATGATCCAAGCCGCAGTATTTGTCACAGATCCACTGTCGTGGAAACCTTCATTGCTGCCTGCAGAAATGACCGTAATCCCATGTCTAACAACATGAAATGAACCCATAGAGATGGGATCCAACAACCTCCCTGCACATTCCAGTAGGCCTTGTATACTACAAGTCTTTCAAATGAAGCTCCTCCTCTATCATCTCCTACTGCCAAACTTTTGTAGCGATTGACTGGGATCAATACCTTTATCTTGCCATTTCAATAGTTCTATTGAAATATTTTGAAGGTTTCAATCATCTCATATCTCTGTTCCATGAAATGGCTAAAATGTGCCAACACATATGTATAAATAGGAAAATGATGCCCATCGTAAGTTATACAATGACACTATTGTGGAGGCATTTACGTATGAAGCATTCATAAATGCCATCGACACTTCTGAGGCTTATGCTAGGTTCAAAGAGAAGGTGAAGGTCATGAAATATCTTGACTGGAAAGTGAACCTTCCCACAGGAGAGACCACGACCGTCTCCTTTTCTCTAAGGCCGCCAAGGTGGACACCCATCAAAAGGGAGAGAGCTACTGCAATAGACATTGAACCAAGCAAAATCCATTGGGTAGATATCACAGCAAAGGAGGTCTAGCATTGCCTTGGGCTCGATTTACACCAGATACCCTTCGAGATGGATGCAGGCCCTTCTTAGGTTAGTTACTTTCTACCGTGTTAATGTTTATGCTTTATTGTAGTTTGTGTTTGTTGTCCTAGCTGACCGCTTCGCTCCCACAATGCAAGCCTTAGGCAAGGGTGCAAGGCCCATAGGAGGAGGGAATGAAGAACCTATAGAGGACAATGCAAGGGAAGGCGATGCACAAGGAAATGATGCAGGAACGAAAGGTGAAGATAATGCAAACAAAAAAGACCCATGATAGCATGGGATTTTTCTTTGGAATTTTGGATTTTTGTGTAACAAATTTGACAAAAACTGTTTAAAAGACAACAATTTTGAATAAAGCAAAGAGGATTTTGTGATACAGAAATTGATTTTGCACTAACTTGCGCTTTACATACATGTTGCATTTTGTATAAAATGTTCATGCTTTCATGTGCTAGTTTTAGGTCATTTCGAGCCATTGTGTAATATGCCAAAGCGATGATACGTTAACAACTTGAGCAATAGCTAATTTGGTAACTTATGCTAGTTTTAGGCCATTTTGGGCCATTGCATAGAAGCATACGAGTGGTGCATTGGCAAGAAGCAATGGGGTTGCTATGCTAGGCATAGATGCTTCTTAACCCAATGCAAGTTGAGTGAGACATAAGGCTGAGGTGCTTCGCCAGGGCCTTCATCTGCATCATTGCCCCCTACTTGGAAGGGCAAATCAGCCCATGTGTTTTTGTTTTGGGGATCAGCTTGCTGAGTCAACCCCTCTACCAAGTAGTCATTGTAAGCTGCAACAGGCGCTTCATTCTCAAAAGTTATGACTTCAGAGCCTTGTTCCACGCCTACGTTGTGGATTGCTTCTATTGCTACTTTGTCACCATGGATCATCACTTCTCTACCTACGTAAGGCAGGTGGATCTCCTAGTGTATGGGTGAGGAGATAGCCCTAAGTTGTGCTAACCATGATCTCCCCAAGATCAAGTTAAACCTAGGCATTTCTTTGACCACGATGAATGTTGCACTTCTAGGGAATTGGTCCCCTACTATGAATTTTATGTGAACTGTGCCCTTCACCATAACCCGTGCCCCATTGAACAACCTCAGGCATGACGTGGTTGTGCATTTGATCTAGTTAACCAAGCCCAGCTTGTCCACAATAGAGAAGGGGATGATGCTCGTGGCAGCCCCATCATCAATGTGTACCCTTCAGATCCAGTGTTAGCTGACCCGAATTATGATGAAAAGGGGGGTTGTAGTCACCTGACCCCTTTCAAGATCTTCCCTAATGACGTCATTATGGAAAGTCAATTGGGAATGTTCTGGCTCTGCAAGTGTGGAGGAAAGCAGGACTGAGTAGATTGCTTCCTCTTCTGCTGGAATGTCTTCATTGATCGGAGTCATTATCAACATGTGGATTAGAGCCTCACGGTGTGGGATAGATGTCATGATTAGCTCGTGCAAGCTCAATGTAGTATTTTTTTGTTTTAGAGCTTGTTTAACCTGAGTGAGGGTGTCCAAAAGGTCTTGGCCATCCCCTTGTTTGGCGCTTTCCTCCTCTTCTATTCATCCCAGAAGATGAATTCCCGAGGGGCAACTTCAGATCTAGGTTCAAGCCCTTTTTGGCAGGGAGGCATGGACCATGTGGTCTTGTCAATGTTTGTTTTTGGTGACGAAGGTACAGATGTAGGGGGTGAAGACATAGGCTTGGGGGTGCCTTGGATGGTACTTTCCTTTGACATCTCACTCGTGAAGTGAACTTCTCGCCTTTTAAAATGAGAAGGCTATTCAGGTATTTTGCATGGAATGGGGGCTATTAAAAGCATTGGCCCCCAGATGAAAAATGGAGCTAGAGGTATTAACAGGTGAGATCATGTGGCCTCGCCAATAGGTGGTCCAACGGTAGATGCCTGTGGAGGGACTCTCAAGACGAATGGCTATTGTGAGCTTTGATTATCTACCCATGGTGCTGGTGCACTGCGTTGAGGCACACGAACCACAAATGGCTATTGCGGTGGCCTAGGATCACTATCAGTGCCAATGGAATTGATGAAATAACTGGCATTGTTGGCATTAAGGGGATTTGTGTAGACATACATAGATTGGTTTTCTAGGCACACTGGGTTACTTTCATCTAGCACCAGTTTCCTTGGGTCTCTAGATGTCATCGTGTAATGCTAGACAATAATCCGTGCTATGACCACACTGTTGGTGGTAGTCACAAAACCTATCCAGCCTAAAACCCTTAGAAACTATGGGCTCATTGGGTAGGGCCAAAGAGGAGTTCCTAAGGAGCTCGCAGTAGCGTTGGTATCTCATGATTGCTTCTTCTGACATCTGCTTGTGTTGGATATATCCCACTGCCAAAAGTTTCTTCAGAAGCTCCAAAGGATTTAGAGGCAATGAGGTGTACTTTGAGCGGTCTTTGCACTTAAAGTTGGGTTTGGGTTGTGCAGATGTCTTAGGTGTACGTATAGCATGTTGCGGTACATGGCCCTGTTTGGGTGTGAGGTTAGTTGCGCATACGACCAATTTCTTAATATTCTTGCTACCATTATTGCTACGTTTAGGGTTGGCCTCAATCGCCATAATGGCCACTATGGTTGTTTAGGCCTTACCCTTTTCCTTCTTTGTAAAGTTGTTTTTGTAGGCAATGTTGGCCGGGACTTTGCTTGCCTCAGCCGCGTCTTGTATGCTTTTAGTTTGAGTGAAGGCTTGGCTAAGAGTGCGAGGAGTAAGGTAGTACAATTTAGACTTGATGAAGTCATTCACTGCAACCTTAAAGATGGCTAGAAAGTGGGTGATGAGACGCGACTTACACTAGGCCACGATATCGCGTACGCGATATCGCGGCCTTTGCGATATCGCATCCCATGTGATATAGCATACGCGATATCGCGTCTTCTCCTGTGATATCGCGTACGCGATATCGCATCCCGTCGCCATATCTATAAATAAGAGGCGGCACTCCCTTCATTTCCCAATCCTGGCTAGTGTAGCGAAGCTCTGGCAGATTGATCACTCCAGAGTTAGAATTTTTCCCCATGTGCCCGCAGTAGGAGTCCTAGAGTGAACGGCTCTTTATTCGAGCAGCTTGTAACCTGAACCCAAGTTGTGTACGGCAATAAAGACGAACTTGTTTGGATAAACCTTGCAGCACGTGGTTTCATTTATTGCTTTATTTCCTACTTTCCTAGTGCGTTCAAGTACGACTTGATTACGAGCGTCTACGGACGTGTACGGCTAGTCAAGGAATCGGCTGCTTGACGCAATGCATGAGTACGACTCAATTACGAGCATTGGATGCTTGGTAACCCAGTAGCGTATTCCAGGATTCTGCGCTTGGTAACTCCCGGGTCTGATGTGTACGGCTAGTTGAGGAATCGGCTGCTCATTGCTAGGCTAGATCGTGTGATAAGTACGACTTAGTTACGAGCACCCACGGGTGTGTACGGCTGGCTAAGGAATCGGCTGCTTATCACACGTAGGCTAAATAGGTGCCTCAGTACGACCACTTCGAGCACTTGCGTTACGTGTGGCGATCCCAGTAACGATTAGCGTTTGGTAAGCTGCAGTTGCATAGTTCAGGGTGTGTCCGGCAAGTGGGAACGGATGCTGACGCTAGTTAATTTAGACTTAGATCTTAGTTAGAGTTAGTTTAGTTTTCTCAACCCTTTCTCCTGGTAGCATAGAAGATAAGCCGAAAATACCAAAAAAATCACATACCTCAGACTTGCTTAACCATACACCGTGACACATACAAGCAAGCCTGGGAAGACAACGAACGATTAACCCCAAGTGTTTCTTGTGGCGTTAAGGCATTTAGTCTGCGGAGTTCGACCGGATCGCGCGTGTACGCTCGTATTCGTATGGTGGAGTGTAGGGGTACCTCGCCACTCATCATTGGCGCCGTTGCCGGGGACTAAGTGTTTTTTCGCCAATTTAACATAAGGGATATCACTCACATCGTTGTGAGCTTAAAACGAACCTTAGGGTTAATCAGTTAATCAAGAACAATAAATAACGGTGAAATTAGCACACCAATAGAAATGGCTTCTTCTCACGAAATCAACTCACCTAAGGACAATACAGGAGAAAGTCAGCATCATACGCATAACCGAGATCAACCATGTCCTCAACAATCTAAGGTCACATATACTCATCCCGATGAGTATGTGCCGGATTTTACCTTTGTTTTCCATCAAGATGAGCAACTGCGGTGGAGAGACATGCAAGGTAACATCGTGTTACCCCCAGATCGCTCTGCTTCCAACATGCTTTTCCGTGCCTTGGTACGGTATGGCATGCAAGAGCTGATTACTGAATACGTTGCGGATGATTACACTCTGAGGGATTATCAACCCACAAAAGCCCAACGTATTCGGGATGCAAGGCAGGAGAGCCAACATTCACTTCTGAAGGGCAAGGTTTCCCACGTCATTAGTGAAATAGGAGACGAGGAACCCCTCACAACGGGTTTCTTAGAAAATGATGTTCCTCCTCCTCACTCTGGTGAAGAGGTTAGGCATCAGGGCCTTAGATCAACGATACATATTCCAGGCTCTGATCCCCGTGAGCACCAGCTGTTCACGGCAGGAACAATCACTCGCACTAATGACGGACTCGTTGATCGTCGCAACGGTCGGGACCGAAGCAGCCGAAGAGAAGGCAAGAAACATCACCATGGTGATGGATCTCCTTCTTCTTCCCCTTCATCACATCATTCACCCTCTCCTTCCACATCTGGGCGCAGCCACCATGAGCATAACGCGGAAAGTAAAGGTAGAAGAGATGAAATGCCTCGACAAGAAGGTCGAGAGGAGTTAGGACAAGGACAAGGACGTAGGGAGAATAGGGAACCACAACGTAGACATCACAGACGTCATGAAAGAGATGATCATGACGAACCCCTATTCGCAACCCGAAGTATGCTTGACATTAGAGAGGCAGTTAGGATTCCCACAAGGCATTTGAAAGACAGTAGGATCAAGCGTTTGGATATAAATAATATCCCACGTTTTGAAGGGGGATACAACGCTGATCCTCAACATCATTTACAGGCATTCCACGACGCCTGTGCCTTGCAGAACATAGACAATGAGTGGCAGAAACTCAAGTTGTTCCCAAGGACACTCACTAAAGAAGCAGAAAGCTGGTACCGGTCCTTAGAACCGGAAACCATCAGGAGGTGGAGTACGATGCTCGAATTGTTCAACAACAAATATCAAACGTACTCCAGAGTGTCTAACTTGCGTAAGCAGATCCAAGGCTGGAAACAAGGAGCTCATGAATCCTTGGATGCTGCCATGGCCCGTTACTACACATTGCTACATCGTTGCCCGGGCCATGGGTACGCTAAGCGGGATCAACTTCGCCACCTCGTGGATGGGCTACGAAATGAAACGAGAAGAACTCTTGGGACTTACGCCCAAGGGAGACTCTCCCAACTAAGAGCCCATGAAGTTGAAGTATTGTTGGAACAAGTAGCGCAAGAAGAGGGTGAGCTACGGAAAAGAGAAAGTGCGGAGGAATACAACCGTGATCCCTCCCTTCGTAAGAAGGGAGTGAAATTCTGTGATGAGGAGGATGAGTCACCACTCGAAGAGTTGGTGAACAGGAAAACTGTGCCGATCCAAAAGTTAACAACGGAGGTATCGGCTAAGGTAGACCAAATGTGGGATTCCTTAGACTCACGAATAGAAACAGTCCTGAAAATAGTAGAAGAGTCTAAGGATGAGCAAAGTAGTGATAAAAGCAAGAACATGCGGAGAAACTTTAACCCTGCACATAACAAGGGTAAGGGAAAAATCTCTAACTCCGATGAGGCTGAAAATTCTGATTCAGACAATGACGGTGGATGTGAGGTCTGCTATTATGACCATCCTAAGGGATGTTGTCCAATCATCTCACATCTGCAGGAGTCTGGGGTGTATGCATTAAATCCAAGACTTAATCAACGGCAAACACCCAGAAGGTTACCTTATCCACAAGGTAACCCGAGGCAGTTCCACCAACCCTTGACGTATTATCCAAGTGGAACACCTCCGCAGCCCATCGAGCAACATCAGCAGTGGCAATACCCACAGTCATGGGGGATGCCACAGCCAACACATCGATACCCTTACCGGCAGCCTGATCCTTATGGTTATTATGTGCAGCAGCCAGTTTCTCCAGGTGACGCTATGAGTCACACTCCACGCCGTCACTACTACGCTCGGGAGTACTTCAGAAGGACTCCTTCTCCTCCGGGAGACATTCCACATTCTGTCCATCCTCTAACTCCACCCGCACCTTTTCCTCAAGTAGTTCCCATAACACCTCCTGCTCCAACAATGCAAGGGGAATTACCTACCCAACCGCAGCAACGTCACGCCGCGAGATCTGTAAATATTCAGAGTGTAAATATCCAACCGGACACTAGTTCTGGCGATAACTGTACAAAAAGGAGACCCTTTTTCAGAACTAGGAGCCCGGATAGGCTCTCGCAACAACAAGCGGACGGGTATATGTATAGGCCTCTAACTACTAACACTTCGGAGCACCCTTCAGTCCAAGGGAATGTAACGCATACGGTTATGCTAACACATACCGTAACTGACTGGATCAAGGTAGGCCACCTTCCCAGGAAACTAACTGACCCTGGGAGTCCCTTTATTCATTTGCAGATCGCTGGGAATGCGCCACATCGAGCTCTTCTTGACTCAGGTTCCGGAGTCAACTTAATTTCGCGAAAGATGTATCACGCCTGGAACCTGCCCCAACTTAAGAAGAGCAACATTCAACTGGAGCTGGCAGACCAGTCCATTGCCATCCCATTGGGTTTGGTGGAGGACGTTATCACCACTGTGTGTGGTTGGTCCTACCCAGCAGACTTCCTAGTGATCGATGTTAACAACAACGAAGGGGACTTCCCAATTATAATGGGAAGGGCATGGCTAAGCACAGTAGATGCATGCCTTAGGATCCGTGATCTTTCCTTGGAAATCTCCAAGATAAACATATGTGGAAAGATCGAGAAGAGGATAGTTCCATGCATCACATACAGTGATTCATCGGGTGATGACACGGAGGAAATGTCTCCATGTCACAGGTGTGCCCAGGAAACTCTGCAACAAAGATGCCTGTATGTAGCAACCACACAAGAAGTAGTAGACACCCCGTGGTTGACAGCTTCTCATAAGGGCAAACAAATATGCATGGAACGAACTGAGGCAACTCATGCCAACAACCGTGGCATAGACACATTGGAACGTGAGCGTCGCCAACTTCCAACCCTGAATTTAAGATCATCAATTGGGAGAAGTTGGGCACTGCTTAGAAATTCAAATAGGCGCTCACTACTTCGGATCTCTCCCTCACAACTCAGTCATGGGGGAGATGGCCACCTATGCTAATCATATGGGGCCCTCAGTTCTTTTTCAGTTTTTGTTTTACACATTTTTGTTTTACAACGTTTTTGTTTTTCACATTTTTGTTTTACAATTTCTTTAACTTTTCTAATTTTTGTTTTACAACTTTCTTTAACTTTTCTTGTTTTTGTTTTACAACATCATTATATTTTTCGATCTTTTTGTGTGTGTGTGTGTCATCCATCATGTAAATTCGTCACCCAATAAGTGTTCAGACCGATGGGATGAACTGTTTTTCATTAATTGCTAATGTTTGGTTTTTACCTTAAGTTACATTGTTGATACTAAGGTATGTTCTTTTGATATGGCAGGCAATGAGATCACTTCATCCATCCATCCATCAAGTCTATGGGTTCCCTTGGCTTGGAAATGTACAGCTCCCTTCCAATAAAAAATTTAACGAACCAGTGACTGGGCATTTCCCAAACTAAGGAAGGACTCAAGGATTTGAAACGGGTGTGACTTCAAGGGAACTTGGTGCTCTTGTGTTGGTCATTCACTTGGGTGCTCGGATGTTTTTCTTCTTGGGTTTTCTTACCTTTCCGATGTAACCCAATAATCGGAAGCTGAGACAATAAAAATAAAGAAGTCTTTGCATGGTGTGGTCCCCACGCATAAAAACACAAAACAAAACAAAAAAGAAGAAAAAATTTGGAAAAAAGAGAAAAAGAAAAAAAAAAGAACGAAAAAGCTAAAAAGCTAAAAGTGAGGATTCAAAGCACACCCCTTAGACGAAATAAAATTTGGGCTACAAGCACTGGTTATGGAACCAAAGTGTTCCCTCTAACTAAGGCCCTTCTCGCTTCCCATTCTCTCTGTTGTTTCGTCGGAATGGTGGTGGCTTCTCGAAGTTGCATCCTTGTTACCCAAGTGGATGATTTAACCAACTGCATTGATGCGAAGTCACTGGAAGTGGTTGGTTTGAGGCCAGAGTTGGAATGAGATTCGCCAAGTCACATTAATCATCAAACACACAAGGGGCTGTACACCACCTTGTTCTTGGGATTCCATTCCATTCCTCTTTCTTCCCATCCTTCTCTCCATTGTTCACCTCATTGCCGGTTGTATCATTGTATATACTTTGGTTGATGCTTTGTTTTCTTTTTGGTAAATTCTTACGGTTAAGACTTTAACTCTTGTTCCAAAGGACATTCCCAGAGCCCACGGACTCTTTGAATGTGGGATTGTCAGGGCATTAAGGGCATGAGCCTGCTTTGGGGAGGACCCACTGACATTCCTATTTGGAACATTAGTTAACTTCTTTTCCTTAACATTTTGCAATTAATTAACATTTTTGTTCATTTCCATCATGACATCCTTTTTATCGATGCCATAGTTGTCCCTTTTTACCTATCATTCCTATTCCTTTTCTCTCTCCATTCTAACGCTACCGGAGGTTCGCGATTAGTCATGGGGGTACGGGGCCTGATTTTTCGATTTTTATCCTAAGCCCCGGATTTTTTCGTTTTTCTTCCTAACCCCTATACCTTCGGTAGTCATCATCTACATTTTCCCAGATCCATATTAGCCATACCACAACTTAGCCAAGGAACCTAAACCGAAGCAAGGTATGCTTTACTTAATGATTCAATTACCCTTGCTAATATATGATTGTGTTGTGTGTGCAGATGGCAATCATACAACAACGGAATGGATCTGGAGCAGACACTTGGAATGGAGCAGCGCTGAAGCAGCATGCAAGGAGTGGAATTGATAATGCGCTTACAGATGGACAACGAAAGGCGCAATCTAGGCGTTGGCAGCAACAAGACTCTTCTCTCTTCTTCTCTTCTATTCTCTCTCCTCTTTTCTCTCAGCTGCCAACTGTGGCCTGATGTCATTGTAATAAGGTGTTCACCCATGTTGTCATGAACACCAGTTTTTGTCAAGTCTTGTAATAAAGACCGTTCACATGTCATCCCATTAGTTCCATTTCCCCTAATAATCCCATACCTACCTGATATCATTGTAAGGAACTCGAGGACGAGTTTTCATTCAGTCATGGGGGTATGATGAGACGCGACTTGCACTAGGCCGCGATATCGCGTCCCATGCGATATCACGTCTTCTCCTGCGATATCGCGTCCCACCGCCATATCTATAAATAAGAGGCGGCACTCCCTTCATTTCCCAATCCTGGCTAGTGTAGCGAAGCTCTGGCAGATTGATCACTCCAGAGTTAGAATTTTTCCCCATGTGCCCGCAGTAGGAGTCCTAGAGTGAACGGCTCTTTATTCGAGCAGCTTGTAACCTGAACCCAAGTTGTGTACGGCAATAAAGACGAACTTGTTTGGATAAACCTTGCAGCACGTGGTTTCATTTATTGCTTTCTTTTCTGCTTTCCTAGTGCGTTCAAGTACGACTTGATTACGAGCGTCTACGGACGTGTACGGCTAGTCAAGGAATCGGCTGCTTGACGCAATGCATGAGTACGACTCAATTACGAGCATTGGATGCTTGGTAACCCAGTAGCGTATTCCAGGATTCTGCGCTTGGTAACTCCCGGGTCTAATGTGTACGGCTAGTTGAGGAATCGGCTGCTCATTGCTAGGCTAGATCGTGTGATAAGTACGACTTAGTTACGAGCACCCACAGGTGTGTACGGCTGGCTAAGGAATTAGCTGCTTATCACACGTACGCTAAATAGGTGCCTCAGTA
>MNCI01001939.1:111091-151988 GCA_015680685.1 Gnetum montanum | reverse complement strand
CTAAGAGTGCGAGGAGTAAGGTAGTACAATTTAGACTTGATGAAGTCATTCACTGCATCCTTAAAGATGGCTAGAAAGTGGGCCTCCATGATGGGCTCACGAATTTCATTAAGGGTTGCACTCCAACGCTGCATGAACTTTTGGACTAGCTTTAGAGGATCTTTCTTCACACTCATCAACTGATCCAGTGTGGTTTCTGGCTTCAAGTTGTACTTGAAGCATGTCACAAACTGGGTCAGAAGTTCTGCCAAAGTTGAAATAGATGAGCTTGGTAGCACACAGTACCCATATAGGGCTTTCCCAGCTAAGGACATTGCAAAGATACNATAGAAGATAAGCCGAAAATACCAAAAAAATCACATACCTCAGACTTGCTTAACCATACACCGTGACACATACAAGCAAGCCTGGGAAGATAACGAACGATTAACCCCAAGTGTTTCTTGTGGCGTTAAGGCATTTAGTCTGCGGAGTTCGACCGGATCGCGCGTGTACGCTCGTATTCATATGGTGGAGTGTAGGGGTACCTCGCCACTCATCAGTGGGCCTCCACGATGGGCTCACGAATTTCATTAAGGGTTGCACTCCAATGCTGCATGAACTTTTGGACTAGCTTTAGAGGGTCTTGCTTCACACTCATCAACTGATCCAGTGTGGTTTCTGGCTTCAAGTTGTACTTGAAGCATGTCACAAACTGGGTCAGAAGTTCTGCCAAAGTTGAAATAGATGAGCTTGGTAGCACACAGTACCCATATAGGGCTTTCCCAGCTAAGGACATTGCAAAGATACGAATAATCGTGTGTGGCCATTGCTGCAACAGCAGAGACTCTGACTGAAGGTAACAAGATGTGAGTTGGGATCCCCCTCCCCATCGTACTTCATGAAGTGTGGGAGAGACATACCTGGGGGTAACGTCAAAGAAAGGATCACAGGGCTGATAGGGTCATCCTAATAAAAGTCCATGACTTGTATCGTGTCAGACCCAGTAGCTTTGAGGCATTTTATTTCCTCATTAAGGGTCTAGATGAGCTGGAACGCTTCGTCCAGACCCTGTGACGTGGATGGTTGGGGAGCTGCAGGGGTAGCTCCCACCTGTGGTATGGTAGGCGTAGTGGCATGACCCATCGACGGTACCATTGCGATGACCCCCGCAAATGGTGCATCTTGCATTGTGAACCACTTGGTAGGTGGTGTTGTTAGGGTAGAAACTGTAGGTTGGGCTTCTGGATAGACCGCTTGCATCGTCGGCAACATAGACCATAGCCTCGTGTTGGATTGTGTCGACTGTGAGGCTTGGTGGGCTTGAGAGCGAACATAGTGAGACATATGCGATAGTTGCAAAATAGGCGTAGAAGTGAATGGGGCCCACCATGTGGATGGGCCAGGGCCCACCATGTGGACAGGCCGGGGCCCACCACAGTGGGTGGAACAAACAAGAAGGTAGGAATGGAAATAGAAGTCGCATACGTTTGCAAAGTAGGCACATTATGAACATGTGGTAGGGTAGCTGTGATTAGCATATGATGTGCTATAGGAATGGACTGTTGAATAGTTTGCAAAGGAATAATAGCTGCAAATGAAGCAAGTGAAACAAGCAAGAGAGGGCGTTGAAACACCGCAGGATTGACGTGGCTACCCATAGCAGTTGTAATCGTGGGTTGCAGAAGCATAGGTGTAATCACAAAGGGAGTCGTGACAAACAATGGCTTGGCCCAGAAGGACTGGGTAGGAGGGACAGGAATGGAGTTGGTTGGATCTCCCTCGTCTGATTGGGAATCAAGTTCCTTCTGTCCATCCTACAAGGCATCATCCTAGTTGGACGTTGTGTCCTGTTGCTCCCTAAACCTAGCCATTTGGATTAGTTGGTCTAGCAGCCATTGTTCGCCTGTGTCAAAGTTAAGGAAACACTAGGAGTAGGAAAGAATTCCTTCCTGTTGCAGTAAGCAAACTCAAACCTACGTTTGTCTTTGAGTTTGTGTACGTCCAAGGGCAAATTTGCCTATACCTTTGTAGAGAGGAAGATGTAATGCTCGTGTTGCTGGGCCAATCCCTTAGGTCCCTGATTTTGAATCCTAAGGGATTGACGTGTTTCTAATGTCAGCTTTAGTGGTTGTTTGGCCCTAGTATTGCCTTGAACCATGATGGGAACTTCAACATTGAAGGTGTTAGCAGTAGTAGTTGTAGAATTGATTGTTGCTAAGCCAAGCAGTTTTGCAAATGAGAAGAAGCAAAAAAATTAAATAGCAACTGAAAGGTTAACAATTTTGCGAATGAGAAAAGCAAATAAACTAGGAAGCAATCAAAAAGAAAGGCCTTATGTCTTGTCAAGTTCCTAAGGAATCGTTGAGGTGACCAACCTATACCACACAAAGTGTAAACAACCACAAAAAGGTGTCACATTTATGCTAGTGTGCGATAGGGTACAGAGTGCATGGAAGCCAACCATAAGACGAGCAAGCTAACCAATGGTCAAAGGCTTTGCATCTCGTAGGATCCCTAAGAAACCGTCAAAGCGACCAATCTGTACCACACAATATGCTAATGTTGATGGGGTACAGACCGCATGCAAGACTACCATAAGACAGACAAGCTAACTGGCGATCAAAGGCTTTGCATCTTGTAGGGCTCCCGAGGAACCATCGAAGTGACTGATCTACACTACACAACGCGTAAACAACCACAAATGGGTGTCGAGTTTATGCTAATGCATATCAAGGTGCAAAAGGTTTACAGGACTACCGTGACACATGGAAAGGGAACTAAAGGCCCTCCTTCTAGCGCCAGAAAACTATAGTGACTGAAAATGTCAATGGCTGAAAAACGCCAAGGGGTCGACGATCACGACAATCTCGACCCCGTATCTACAGGAGGGCCATGCTGGGTGTGAACAGATACGGGGCACCCTGAATAGTTTTTTTGATCAGACAAGGACTTAGTCGACGTTTATATAGCCTTTTGCAACATGTAGTTTGAAAACAGAAATGATAGTGTAATGTAATGCTTAAATGTAAAGAGGGCAAAAAATAGTGTAAAACCTAGTAATAAGCAAGAAACAAAGTAAAATGCAATTAGAAAAATGCACTGCTCCGAAGCTATAGGTTTGCTCTGTCAGGATGGATATAGTCGGTTGTACAATGTTGCAGAGTGCAAAGATCCCGTGAGTAACCAAGACATGTAGAGAAAAGATGGCTATGCGCTTCGGCACAGACTCAGGAGCTGACAATGCAAAAATTCTACCAAGGTGGTAGAAGGGGGAGAGAACAAAATGCTAGTTGAGAATGCTAACTATTTGTAGTGTCAAATAGAAAATTTAAAATGCTCAATGTTACAATGCCCACTTTCTTGTTTGTTACAGAAAGGTCTCCAAGATCAACCATGTGTAGAAGAGATCTTGAGTGCTAAAAGTCTCTTTAGTGTTGCTCACTGGGGTATTTATAGGACTAAAGGACACGTGAAAAGGATGGTTTGGATGCCACCTTCCTTGGGCCCATGCTGACTTGTCTGTGCTGCACATGCCATCATGATAGTTGGACATGCATAACCATTGTGACTATGAGTCTATCATGCCGTAACTATGAGCCTGCTACACCGTAATTGCACCATCAGCGTCTGGAGATGTGTGTCAACGGTTCAATTAGGTGAAGTGCATTGATGTTGCACAACCACCTACATGCTTTGTTGTTTTTCATAACGTAGCATGTTCGGTGTAGTGTAGCACCTTGTTGTGCATTCCGCTACATGTGGGCTGCATGCTTGCTATGCTATGCTACACTATGTAGCGTAGCGTGGTGTAGCAACTGGCCTTAGTCGCAAAAACTTTGCCAATTTACAAACTCTACTTCCTACGTTACAAGAATTACAAACTTGTTGATCCTGCCCTTTGAGTTGCCTTCTGTCACCCCCATAGAATTGTTATGCCTTACTGTGCCATGTAGCTCAGCATAGCATAACAGTAGACATGCTCTGTCACTTTTTGACGAGAAGAGACATTGCTGAAGGACTTGAAGTCAGGCGAAGGAACTGACTGTATAGCTTTTGCTATGCTACATAGCATAGCGTAGCATCGCACTTCGTTTTGCAATCTTTTTTTGAAGCTTACTACGTACATAGCGAGGTGTGTTGTAGCATAGAAAACTCCATGACTTAGAAAACTGGTCAAACTGTTTCACGCATCCTAGGCACTGCTGTCAACTCTGCGCATTGCTTCTAAGTAGGCTATCAGCTAAGTAAACTACTTAGGTGGATAGGTAGGATGATCCGTAGAGCCTGTTTACACCTAAAGTAGAAAACTTGCCTAACTGGCTAGCCTAAATTCAGAGTGTTCTCCTCCCAAAGAACTATCGTAGCACTGTGTGAACTGCAAGGCCTTGTGAAGGATGCATGCCTTCAAATTTTTGGGGTGTTTTAGGTATCTTGTGAAGAATGCAAAATAGACATGGGACCTTGCCTAGAGGTTGAATCGTAGCTTAGAAATCTCCACACATAGGCTAGTGGTTATGTACATTGCCCAATTGAACCTTGTGCCCTTTAGTAGCACCTCCTTCATCACCCATGCTTGTTCCACCCCTATGATCTTTCCTTGTGAAAGTAGCTTTGGAAAGACACAAGTATGAAATAAAGGGTATAGCTCCCATACCTCAAGCACTAGCACATCTTTGATTAGTATACCCTTATAGAATCAAGTGGTCCCCAACCAGTCCTAGATCTCCCCTCAACAGTCCACCTCCCTAGAAGCCTTATGAACAATCATTAGGCCATCAGCAGGGATGCCAAAGAGATCAGCAAAGAAGGCTTCACTAAGGTCCACTAGTACTATCACAATGTGCATTGGGATGACAAACTACCTGATGTCATTGCTAAAGGAGTTAATGATGGTGACAATTTCAGCCACCGAGATACTTGAGCTAAGGGCCAAGAATAGGTCCATGATCCCAACATGTGTAAGCTAAGCTATTAGTGCACTTGGCACTTTGTGGCATAGCCAATGTTGTGCATCCTCCACATTGCCATATCTCATGATGAGGGTGGCCTCTGTGTGATCTGTAATGATCACCATCACCTCAGCTAAGGCAACCACTACTACAACACAAAGCAAAACAACATTAGCATCATGTAAATGAGGCAAAATAAAAGGCATACATGAGCAACCACATGAGCCAAAACATAGATAAGTACATGGTATAAACAAAATATGAGATGGAGGTGGTGCTACAAACACCTCTTCATTGTTGATCTCACTAGCATCCAACCAACCATTGGTCCTACATCACTTGTATGCATTTGGATACCAAGAGATGTAAGGCTTTAAATCATGCCCCACCTACTCAAGCATGGTTGCTCAAACATTTGTGCTAGATGAGAACACATCTAAGGTAGTACGAGTTAAGGCCAGAGTACCCACGTCATCATGCAAGCCATCCTCATCAACTATAAGCTTGGCATTGACCATAGAACCATTAGCAACTTCATATGAGCAAATAGCATAGGATACTTTGAGAGCAATAGAAGCACTTACCCTCCAACAAAATAGGTGGTTCTAGGTGGGTTCTAGAATAGGGTATGTAACCACTGCATGATAAAAAGGGTGTTGATATTGTTATAACAAGTAAACCCTATCATGTGCCATACTCTGGATAGCTGACGAGCACTCCTAGGGCCTCTACCTGAGCCTCTCACCCCATCAACGTTGTCGACAAGATCATTCAAGTTCAACTTCAGGATGCCTTGGTTAGTCCTAAGTAGCAACATCTCAGTGATGGCACTAGTAGACTCCATCACCAAGTGTGACCACATGATCACACTGAACTGCTGTAGTAGCTATTCTAAAAACTCTTGAGCCCTATTGAAACCACACCGCCTGATAGTCCACTTGCATATCTAGCATAAGTGTGTTAGGAACAGGTTCACTCATGTAATATAAGATGCCCATGAGCTCAACCACTATCAAAATAGACTTCAATAGCACACTGTAATTAATAAGTAATAGGCAAAGCATTAGTATACATGCATAAAGGAAAAATTTTGATACACATAAAAATTATTTACATAAATTAGCATGAATTGGCAGAAATGTAATTTTGGGCAATGAATCCTAGGGCCCCATAGGTGTAGGATGTCACTTAACTCATTTGACATGCTTGGCATTTGCTAGGATATAGCATGTTTTTATAGGCTTAGTGCTACAGTTTGCAAGTTTAGCATCATGCATGGTTAACAACATTTTGGAAAAATTTTTACTAACTCTAGACTACCTTAGTGAAGAACGTAGTCCTGAAAATTGTAAAATTTTTCTAACTCTACACTACCTCAGTAGATAATGTAGTCCCAAAAAATACAAAATTTTGGCTCTAGATGATATATTTTGCCAAGCACTCTCCCTGCAACCTACGCTTTCCATGCATGGAGAGCATAGTCCCATGGTGATGGAGAGCGTAGTCTTCCCATGATGTTGTGCCCAATAACCCACTTTGCCCACCATCCTAGGAGGCCATGCCTCTACTACCCCCATAGTAGAACCTTATCCACATTATGGTCCTTCTTTCTACTACCACCAAAACCCAAGTAGTGCTCATGCCCATGCCACACAACAGGAGCCATAGCCCCCATGGTCATGCTATGGGAAGTGGTGCACAAGCCCTAACATTACACAAGACCATAAATAGAAAAAAAATGTAGACCCCTACCTCACTTCTTGCCCCTTAACACTCCTGTGGTAGGTCATCCTTAGCCATTGCTAGGACCATGGCATCCTCTATGATCGTGCCCTAGCATGCAAAATTCCTACAACTCCAAATCCCATGCATAATCCTAGACCTAGCATTGCCATAGACAAAAAAATAAGATAGCAACAAGTGCACCACTTCCAACCTAGGACTACACTCAACAAAGAACACCTACTGGAGAGTGTAGTTAGGTGAGAATGTAGTCAATAATACTTAGCCCAAAATCATGATATTTCATTTCCTTGCTAACACACCAGTCAATCCTACTTCTGAGCATGGCCAACCCTTCCTAGAACAACATGTTTAGCGCATCTATAATCCACTAAGACCTAAAATTGGTACCAACATGTTTATCTCTCATTACTATTTATGTGCATATTTAGGTAACTTTTTACTTGATTTCTTTCTTTCATTTGTGCATAATAACTATGTCAAACAAGTTTCATTTGATGTTTCTCTAGTTTATTTTTGTAGGAACATGGCATGGCTATGCAGGATCAGATCTCTTAACCTTTGGTCCTCATGAGGTCTCATGGCAACATTTAGTGATACACTGACCCTCATTGCCTAAACCTCAAGCCTACCTCCTACAATGAATACATAGCATTCATATAGGAACCACTCGATTGGCCTAACCATCTAGTTAAGGCTCTTGATCTAGAGAAAGGAGATGTCACAAAGGATCCCCTTGTTGAAATCCCTGTGGCTACACCTAATGGCAAATAGAAAATGCTAAATGTAAGCTCATCACTAGAGCCCTATCATGCTCAAGATATCACTAAAGCGCTTAACAATAACATCAAAGCACTTGCATGGTCATACAAGGACATGCTAGGCCTAGATTCTTAGTTAGTCTAACACAACATCATTCTTGATCCCCACATCAAACTAGTTAAACAAAAAACATAGAATGTTCAGCCTGAGGTGGCATTGGTACTCCATGATGAAATCATTAAGCTTTACAAGGCTAGTTTCATTTGGGCTATTGATATGCGGATTGGGTCTCCAACATCATAGGTGTGCCTAAGAAAAATGGTAGTATATGCATTTGCATAGACTTCTGGGACTTCAACAAGGCAACCATCAAAGATAACTTCTCATTACCCAGTATTAATTAACTAAACGATACCACAATTAGGCATGCCTTGTTGTCCATCATGGACAAGTTCTCAAGCTACAACCAGATTAGGATCAACCCTGAGCACCAACTCAATACAACCTTCATGACCCCTTGGGGTACATTTTGCTATACCATGATGTCTTTTGGACTCAAGAACACAAGAGCAATGTATTAACATATGATGACATATATTTTTAGTGATTATATGCTATGTTTGCTCAACAATTACATCGATGACATTGTCATTAAGTCCAAAGTAACTCACAACCATGCAAATGATCTAGACCTAGTGCTTAAACCCTTCCTAAAACATGAGCTTAGGTTAAACACTAAGAAGTGTGTTTTTGATGTCAAAACAAGTTGGATGCTTAGCTTTATAGTATCCAAAGCAAGAATATGCATATACCTTGATAAGTTTAAGGCCATATCCAACTTAGCACCACTGGCCAACCTTAAGGAGCTATGAGGGTTGCAAGGTAGGTTACAATTTATATGCAAGTTTATCACCCGGTTAATTGACAAGCTACATCTAATGCAACATCTGATCAATAAGGGAGCCCACTTCAAGTGGAGCACTCACTACTAATAAGCATTTGACAACCTTAAGCAAGATCTAGCACAATTACCTATTGTTAATCCTTAGTTATGTTGTGACACAGATGGCACCTAAGCAAAAGCATGTGCAAGAGGGAGGACTATCCCAACTAAGAGACAAATGGCTATGAACTAGAAGGTGTCAAGAATAGGCCCATGAGCAAGTAGAAACCCATTCAATGGAACCTCTTCATGAGGAACCTGAAGTGGAATCTATCCAATAGATTCCTAAAGAAGCCACTATGATAGAACAGTCTCACCAAGATGAGGTAAAGCCTAGAACAAACCTTAAGATCACCTTGATGGAGGCCTATCTCAAGCAGATCAAATCTAAGGAAGTTCAAAAATCCATGCTCCAAGATTTGAACTTTAGACCTGTCTTAGAGTTTTCACCTCTAAAAGTCAAAGCACAATTGCAAAGCTCTCCCATGTGATCCACAATTACTTCTAGCAAGGAGTGGTACATGGAAGAGACATACCTTTTCTAGAACAATCGGTAGACTAGTTCAATGGTCAAGATCAAGGACATTTCAATGTCCTACTTAGTGAAAGCAATTTTAGAGGCCCTTAGGTTACTAGATTCTAGGGCCAATCTTCCAGCCAATGCAAGAAAATTTTGGCATCGAAAAAGAATGGATGCAGTAATGTTACGATATAGACCATAAGGAGTTTGGTGCAAACCTCTCCCATGTTACAGTATAGACCATAAGGAGATTTGAACTTTAGACCTTTCTTAGAGTTTTCACTCTAAAATTCAAAGTACAATTGCAAACCTCTCCCATGTGATCCACAATCACTTCTAGCAAGGAGTGGTACATGGAAGAGACATACCTTTTCTAGAACAATCGGTAGACTAGTTCAATGGTCAAGATTAAGGACATTTCAATGTCCTACTTAGTGAAAGCAATTTTAGAGGCCCTTAGGTTACTAGATTCTAGGGCCAATCTTCCAACCAATGCAAGAAAATTTTGGCATCAAGAAAGAATGGATGCAGTAATGTTACGGTATAGACCATAAGTAGTTTACTAACCATGTTGGAACATGCATACTTTAAGATTGTAGCCTTTCACCTTAATCCAATGGTAAGGTTAAGAAATATCACAACCTTCTCCACCCATGCATGTGTTGCTCTAAGCGATAGATTCCCATGTAACCTTCCACAACTGATCAATCTTGATATAGAGAAGTGCTTTAAGGAAAATGAACGTGGAAGGAAGGCACTCCCTTTTTCATGCCTTATTATAAAGTTATGCAAAAGGGAAGGCATAACACGCTACACAAATGACATAGTCCAATGAGCTCCAACCACCTCCTGGGAGGAAATGATGAAGGATAAGGTACCTAACAAAATTATCTAAGAAGAGGAGTAGTAACAACCACCTCAATCACCTACTCATGAGACAATGTCGAAGACTTGCACTATCATTGATCTCATGTATGAACTCTTAGAGTAGCTCTTGTAGTAGCAACAGTAGCAAGTAAGAATGATTGGTGGTGATCCATCTATGTATCAACCAACAATGAGCCACCTCAATGAAGTGGCCTAAACCATAAGTCAGATGGAAGGTGGGGGCCAATTTTCTTAGTCCAAAGAATGTAGGTGCCTACAAGGTCAAATACTAGTGCCTGAGAGATAACAATATCTCTCTCTCAATAGCAGCAATTCCCAGACATCTTTGGAAATGCCACTACATTTTGGATGTGTCTAGAGAAGGGTGAGGGGACAACTATCTTGTTGATGTAGAACCATGAGCAAGAAAGAATGGCCAAAGTAGTTGTTGATAGTGTTTCCAAAGCATTGAATGCACCTACGATGTCTGTACTATATGTTTTTGCACTCAAAGATGTGTAGACATCCATAGGAACTCTAACTGATAAATTAAGCACAACCCAGCATGAGAAATTGTTGGACCAACTATTGGGAATCAAGCAATCGATTCCAAATGTCTTTAGCCTTCCAGATACCATCATTGCAACCCAATCAAAGTTTTTTGAAGTAAGGGGAAAATGCATCATAATGGAGGAGCAACTAGAAATAACCATATTAGAGAACCAAAGCTTAGATGTAGAGGTTTATGAATTAAGAGCCTACTTGATCTTGCATTACTCACCCTAGCACTAATGCATGATGAAGCTTTTTAATAACTTCAGGACAAACTCAAAATAGCTAAAAATGCAAAGGAAACAACCATATTTGACTAGTCATTGGCCAATGCCACAATGCACAACATCCAAAAGGACTTGGCCCAAATGCACTAGGAGAATGAGATCTTGACCGTAGAGAATCATTACCTATAGAATGTTGATGTGTAAAAGCAACAAATGATAGATTTTATCAATCAATAATAGGAGCAACTAAGTAGGGTGAACAATGAATTAAGAAGATTGCCAACAGAGAATAGAAACCTCTCCATGGAGGAAGTTTATGCCCTTCACCAAAAATCTACAATAGAGGTAGCCTCTTAGAAGAATAAGACTCTCAAATTTAAGAGATATGATAACCATTATAGAGATTAGGTTGGTCTACAGAAATAATTTAATGAGAAGCATACTTAATTATTGAAGGTGAAAGTAAATGAGGCCCTCTAGCAGCTCCAATAAGATGGCAATGTCTAGCAGCCTATCTTTGATGGGCTAAATGCATATAATAAGATTGAGGAGATGACTAAATACATGGAGCTTGCCACTCTCTGCTATGAAAACTTAGTGATGCTAATTGTTGGAAGGCCATAGTCTGAATTAGAGAAATAAGTGGTCAAATTGTACTTATTGTACAAGGCAAAGTTCAAGCACCATAAAGAAACCAAGTAGAGGCTTGAGTCAACAAACACAAAAATCAAGGTTCTTAAGGCCAAGTTCACTGATCAACAATCAATTACTAGGAGCTATAGAATGTACTTAGACCATGAAGGCCACAAAGACCTTGAACCTGGCCAAGCAAATGAATGATTACTAGGAGCTATAGAATGTACTTAGAGCATTCAACATTATACATAAATAGTTCACTACCTAGTTCATGAATGTGAAAGAGCTATTTCCTACAATGTCATGTCTATGGAATATTCCCATTATGATCCATACTAGTGAAGATATGTGAATTGTCAGTGATCCCCAAAGTAAGAAGGAGAAAATTAAGATAATTTTGGATGCCTTTTGTCTTCTACCAATAGTTGTAACTATTGTAGGACAACCACACTTTCCTCAACCATTGCATGCACCTAAAGTAGGAGAATGTCCTTCGAGGCCTCAAGAGCCTCCAGCACTTAGGAGATTCTAAAGTTCTTCAACGTCTTCACACCATTAGAGGACTTATGTTTGTTAGTTTTTTCCTAGTGTTTAATTTTGTTATCTTGAACACCAAAATTTTGTAATGTTGCAATTGTACACTTGAGCACTCAGTTTTTATTGTATTATTTGTGTGTTTTTTTTGTTAATCAATAGTTCCATACTCATTGGGTGTAGGGTATCATTGGGTGTAGGGTATACTTGCTACTCATCAATTAGAAAATGAACATCTATTAATGAAAGACATAATTTCAAGTTTAAATCTAGTCATTTAACAATCAATCAAAACATTAAATACTATATTAATAAACTTCCATAAGTAGTAGTAGCTGTGGAAAAAATTCAAGATTCCTGATGAAAAAAACAACATGCAAGAAAATAACACATGAGAGAATATAAACAAGGTAAAATATATAAAATAAGTTGTAAAATATTTTAAAAAATTGAAAACATATAAAAAATGGTGTAAAAAAAAATTTGAAACATTGGATAGCCATCACATAATGTTCACATGCGTGGCCATCTCCCCCATGACTGTGTTGAAAGGAGAAGATCTAAAAAATAAAATGTGCCTATCCATCCATTGAGGTGTTTATATCACTAGTTATCCTTGGTTCTAGGAAATCTTCCACTTGTTAAGTGTTACTAATAATCATTTGTTTGGGCTTGAAGAGTGGTAAATTATCATGGACCTAGAAAGAAAGGTTCTATGAATGATATAAGATTCTTCCCATAGCATTTGAAAGTTTGTCCATTGTGGTGCATGCATGGGGTTCTAGTAAAAAACCTTATATTTTGGTTGGAATTGAGCTTTACTTATGCGCAAGTCATGGAATTGTTTGGCATGTGCTTTGTGCACCTCATTCATGGATAGGGCCACCTATTGATTTTTGTTTAGCACATTCAATGTCATCAAACATTCCTTTTATGTGAGACTTAAATTGAGGTCAAGTTCACAATTCATTGAAGGCATATAAAGCTCTGCTTGAATTAGAAGGGTTGGTAATTTTCTATGTACTAACTCATAAGGGGAATAACCAATACAAAGTTTCCAAGTGGATCAATAGAACGGAAGTTTCTACCATCCTTTTTTAACTATTGGAATGCTAACTCACATTTCTTGGTCCAACTAAATGATACATCCTTCTTTGTAAGTTCAACCAATAGTTTAACAATTTTTGAGAAGGTCTTAATGAAGTGTTGGTAGTAACCATTATTTCCAAGGAATGATCTTACATCTTTTGCCTTTTCAAGTTGCTTGGTAATTCCTTGGATGACCTATACATTTTCTAGGTTCACCTCAATCCTCGTTTCTAAAATTTTATGTCCCAACACTATGCCTTCTTAGACTATGAAATGGTTTTTCTACCAATTGGGCTTCAACTTAATCTCCACACATCATTGAAGCACTTATTCGAGATGATCCAAGGCTTGCTGAAATGTGGTATCATAGGTAGAGAAGCCATCCATGAAGACTTCTATCCTACCACCAATTTGCTGTTGAAAGATGTTGAGAGCCAAATGTTGGAAGGTGGTAAGAATGTTGCATAGGCCAAAGAGCATCTTTCTGTATACACAAGTCCCTCGAGGACTTATGAATGTGGTTTTGGCCTGGTCCTATAGTGGAATCTAGATTTGATTATATCCACTATAACCACCTAGAAAATTATAATAGTAATATCTTGCTATAGTGTCCAACACTTGATTAACAAATGGCAATGAAAAATGATCCTTAAAAAATGTCATATTTAACAACCAGAAATCTATGAAGACTCTTCACTTCCTTCTTTCTTGGGTATAATCATGAGTGGGCTAACTCATTTACTATCTTCAATTAGATAGATGAACCTTGGCCTTTAGGAATTATTCTACCTTCTCCTAAACAACTTACTTTAACTTTGCATTCAACCTTCTTTTAGATAGCCTTTTTAACTTAATGGAAGAGTTTTTATAGAGAAATTTACATGGACCATTCCCAAAAATTTGCAAATAGATGAAAGGACTCTCAGGATCATATTAATTCCTAAGAAGGTGGCTAGCCTTTATCCAATCTGTGACCACATGGGTCAACATAATAGTATGGACATTGGAGGTCCTTTGATTGAAGGTAACTCAAGGATACTCTCAAAGGTAGAGATGGTAGGGTTAATAGTCACAAGTATTTACGATGGTTTTATGAGATTTTTGATTTTGAAGAATAGTCTCTTATAAGGTTTTTGTTTAGAATTACTCAAATGAACATTCAACTATATATTTACTATCCTCATGGAATTTCTCTATTGTGGCTATGGTGGAATTTCATCTTCCATGGATGGAGTAGGTGGCAAGGGTGTGGTTGTGGGTGGTATAGGAGCTACTTAGGGATATAGAAGATAAAAAGAAAAAGGAGACTTCCCTCTTGGAGAATGTGCTCTATAGTATTCTGAACAATAGTCATGATGAGAGAAGGAAGCATGGTTAGATGAATCACGATGGGATACAAGTTGTTGGATGTAATATCCATAAGGGTCTGGCTACCTGTAAGGATATTGCTATCATGATGATGGCATCCCCCACAACTATGGGTGTTGCCACTATTGATACTACTCCTGGGGTTAAGGAGGTACTCCATTTGGATATTACATTGGTTGATGGCACTACTACCTATAGTTGCCTTGTGGATAAGGCAAACACCTAGGTGTTTGCCATTTTACAAATTCTGGATTTAATGTATACATCCAAAACTCTTGCAAATGTGACAACACTGGCAACTTCTCTTAGGATGTTCATATTAGTAAATTTCATAGTTATCATCATATGTTTTAAAATCTACAACCTCTTTAACTATTGTAGTTTTACCCTTTTTCTAATAATAACCCTTTTCTATATCCTTCTTTTTCCTTCTTTCTTAACCACTACTCCTTTGGTCTATTCTTTCCTCTACAATTTTTAGAGCTATTTGGAACTTTTTATCCAATGAGTTTCACATTTTGTCTACCATAGCTAATATCTCAATGATATATTTCTGTATTTGAAAGGTCTTCCTTTGCATCACTTCATCAAGTGATGCTTCCCCCTTTGAGTCATAGAAATGCACCTCCCTCTTGCAAATGGAGGGATCCTTATTATACTCTTCTGTACTTTCCCATTTTTTCAGCTCTCCTTCTTTGGCCACCTAGTCTATTAACCTTTGAATCTAATGGGCCCACATCTGAGAAAGTATTCCTTGGGCATAAACCCCAAGGGTTTCCCTAGTCTTATTTCTGAGCCATCTATAATATGGTGAAGTTGTTCCCTTTGGAAGTATCCATGGCTTGGGCATCAATGCAATAGAGAGTAGTAATTGCCTACAGCTACATCCAAGGATTCAATATTTTCTTACTTTCATCCTTGGATCTACCTCCACAAGTTAGACATTCTAGAGTACTTTTGGCACTTATCATTGAAGAGCTCCAACATAGTACTCCATTAGCAAGTGGATTTTGATTCCAAGGACTAGTATCAATTTTTTTCTTCTTTGGTGAGTGTCCTTGGGAACAATTTTAGCTTCTGCCATTCATTCTCTATGTTTTTCAAGACACAAACATCATAAAAGGCTTGGATATCATTTTAAGATTTGAATTATATCCCCCTTTAAAACTAGAAATATTTTTCATATCTAACCTTCTAATTTTACTATCTTTCTAATGCCTTATTAGAATTCTCATTACCTCTAAAATGTTGAGCATATTTCTAGTTTTCAACAAGGGCTCATCATAGTCATGATGATCATGGTGGTCCATTTCATAACCATGATGTTTATGATGAGTTCTGCTAAAGCTTTGCTTTTGATGATGCTCTTCTTCTCCTTGTGGTTATCCTTACCCTTGGTCTTGATTATTCTAGTGGGGTCTACATTCTTTTCTATCCTGTTGTTCATGTTCATCTTGATCTCTATCATTTTTCATTTTGTCTCATCCTTGGCTCCTCTTCCTAGAGTTTGATGATGAAGATGAAGAAGAACATGATGATCAAGAAGAAGGACTAGGGAAACGATGCCTACTAATTCCCCTCCTTCAATCCCTACTCTAATCTTTGTGCTTTTCTTTGTCTTTCTTTTGATCATTATACTTGCCCTTAGATTAATGGTTTGGATTTTTGACTTTTAAGGTTCCCTAGTATTACAACCTTATTTTTCCATCACCAAGGTTTTTCGAAGTTGACTATAACCTTTGGTTAATGGTTTCATCATCATAGAAAGGAAGAGAATGTTTGTATTAGGATTATCTAGAAAAGAAATTCTCATCCTTTTTGTGATATTGCAAGAATAATTATGTTTAGGTCCTCTTGCTCTTAGAGGCCTCATATCATGCCTCCATATGTTGATCTTTCTTATGTTGGGCATCAATAAGTTGATAGTTCTTGTAAGTGTGGTCTTGGACTTTATATTTGGAGTTGAGCACAACAATGCCAAGCCTAATGAGATTGGCTATTATCATGGTAGGAATAGATCAATCGAAAGGAAATATTATGTTGCCTTCCATGTTCCTTTAGTGCATTTGTTCATCTTGATAGAGGATGAAATTGAAATCTAGATTATAAGGATCTAAATGAGCATAGACATGTTTGAGCTATTGGGGCTTATTTGGTACCTCCTATTATTGATTAGATTCTCTTGTATGTAGTGGATATTTGTCCCTATGAGAAGAAGTTATCAGTATACCTTAATATTTTTAACAACGTCTTTATATGAGTCATGGTTTACTTCTAATTAGCACATTTGGTCAAACTACAAATCCCCAACAACAACACCAATGATGAGCAATGGGTATTCTCTACACCCAACCATATGAATGACAAGCATGCACTAGTGATCTTGTTAAATTCCATAGACTTTAGTTCCTAAGTTTCCCATATTCTTAAACTATAAGGCAAATGGTTGTATGATCGTCGTCTTCGTAACTCACACTTGTGCTATCAATTTGTATGGTTAAATGTAAGTTAAGGCACATGATGTGTTTTTTATAAGTATTATATATATATATATATATTTCTTCTAAGGTTAGGCAAGTAAATGAAGATTTAATAATTAGTTATCTAACTACTTAGCTAATCTAGTGGCTAACTATTGTAACATAAGTAGTCATTTCCACTTACCGTATACATCTTAAACACATATCAACACTATTAGGTTACAAAGTGGTGATTATTGGGTGTACCAAATGGCCACTACTAGGATTACCAAGTGTAATACCTTATGTTCAAAGTGGTCATACTTACATGTTTAGGATTAAGTGCATTAATTAAATAAATCCATAAGTGTAAATTGTATTAAAAGTAAAGTGCAAATAATAAAGATTAAACCATTCTAACTACTGCAATGAATATTAAAAATCTAGACTTTATTGCCATTAACACCAATGTGTTCAGGTACATGGTGTTTGAATAAAACTTTGTACAATCTCTTTAATTCACGCTACAAACACTTAGAGAGAACATTCTAGCTCTAAAGAAACTAAATTGTAAGGGTTTCACTATGTTATGGACCTAAGGTGCCATAAATGCAATTGGTCTACACATTTCTATAGTCTTCACCTATGTCAACATAGATGCATATAACCATGCATCAATGGGGATACGTTGATGCAACCTATCTTATGAGGACTCATAAATGTTATATTTATGAATGTTGAAAAAACAACTATAATAAACCAATGGTCATATGGTTGAATTTCCTCAACATCATTCTCACTATTTATTTTTTTTACCATTAGCATCTGGTACTATTAAGGAAATAAAAGCAAAAAAAAAAGATACTAAGCAATATAATTAAAAGAAGAATATGAACATAGAAACCATGTATTTACAACACAAAAGGAAAACTAATATCATAAACAGAATGATAGACTACAATAAAACATAAGATATCCACGCTTGTATATATATACTTTTGCCTGAAAGCTCAACAAGCTTATATCATCTAGAAATAAATTTAGACATCAAAATGCTACCATAAAATAGGTTAAATAAATAAGAATTCATCATACACTAAAATAAATAAATAATAACTAAAAACTAGAATGCATAACCTATGTCTTTATTCTTGTCATTTGTTGTGGGAGGTGCATTGAATCCTTACAAATCAATGGCGGACTGAAACATGTAAACACATAGAATTCTCTAGTTCATGGCACCATGGGTAGATGAACCAAATACAAAGGGATAAAATTAGAGAGATATTGTAGGGTTTCAAGCTTGTACAACCACTATAATGGATGCAGGCTAGGTTAACACAAGTTATGCCAAACACTCAAACACTCAAACCCTCAAGTGTAAACATGACCTATGTAAAACATCAAACTTAGTGTAGGTCATAATGAACTAATTGAAGCCCATGCTTACCACCTTGCTTGGCTACTACATAGACTGTTGTTCTTATTCTTAGTATCACACACCTTGCTATCCATAAGATTGTTGTTGCCATTTTCCTTGGGATGGGTCAAACCCATTGATTGCTAACATGCATTCTTAGATATACTTGGCCCTACTGTGGTGCATACTACACATTGTTTTTCATTATTGTTGCAATAGGAAGCTTCCCATTTCTCAACCTTGGCTTGCAAAATGGCAAGTCTGAGTTGGGTACAACAAAGAATACTCAAAGCAACAAACCTTTTGTTTTTTTATTGGGGTGCCTAAACAACAAGGGCTAAGATGTCGACCAATGTTTCTATTGATGCATAAATTTTGGACACACCAACACCCAAGGAAAAACTTATTTGCAAAGACTATTTCCTAGGGTGCCTCCCATATGGGTACGAAAACCCAAAATAGTCTCAGTTAGAGAGGGTTATGTGATATTGCAAAAAAGGAAAATTAAATTGAAAGTTCAATAATTTGAATTGACAACAATCTTGAATTTCAAGACTTAATGCAAATACAATAGTTAACTAAAAAAAGTAAATTTTCCTTGGTCTTGGCTACTATCGTCAGTCCATCATTAGACCCCAACCACCACCGAAGAGGGAGAGAGAGAGATAGTGAAAGGGAGGAGAGAGAGATTACTCACGGTAGCTATCCACCATATGCCTACAGCTTTAGAAGAGGGAGTGACATCATTCTCGCTATAGGAACATGCTACCACTCCTTGTCCCTACCATTGCTACCATCTACCATGCATGCGTTGCTAGCTAAGAGAGAGCCTGCTGACTACAGTCACATGCCCTGTAATGGAGAGAGACGATACCATCTATAGTTGTATCCTCTTACTGCTAACACTGCCACCATAGCTTTGATGCTGCATGTTGTTTGCATGCACTTGCCTCTATTGAGATAAGACAAGAAAGAAAACCCTACCACTAACTACCGTTACGCCCTCCTAAACATGTCCCTGCTGCACATGCACATCATGCTACTAGTGCTATTGCAAACATGTAGTAGCAACTGTTGTCAACTAATGTTGCCAACTAGTGTTGTCACATGTTACTTGCAAGTCATTCTACCACGCATGCCTCCTACTGCAAACATTTCTAGCTAATGATGCCATTGTTGAAAGCCACAGGCTATCGAAATCTATCAATATCATGCATCAGTTCACATTTTTCTACTACCTCGTCACTGCCATGATTGCAATGCATGGTCTACAACACATTGCAAGAGGGAGAAAAGGTTGCCGATGGTGTCCACTGGTGCATTGTTGCTGCTTCTAAAAGGGAGGCCTCTTGATCCCACTCCCCTCAGTTCTAATGCCCCCTTAACACCTTTATATCCACCTATTGGGCAATTTAAATGCCCACTACCCACTCCTATGTAACTCCCACCACCACACAATAGTTACCATGTCTCACCAACCACCTGGAAGTTATCCATGTTTCATCTCCCTTGTGCGTCAGTGCCACTCATCTATAATCTAACGATCACATTTTCCAACCCTTCCATCAAATTTTCTTACAAGGGCCACAAATACCTACAATAGGCTAAAATTATTCCTTCATTTTAGGATTTTTTTTAAAAGAAAAATATGATTTACTATATATGCTGCTACTTTTTGTATTCTATCCAAGAATCTGGTAGTAAACCTCTAATTGGACACACATAAAAACTAGTGAGCAATCATCCAAGCTATTTCACATTATATTCCAAAATTATTCCTTTTCTTTTGTCCATTTATAGAACTTCAACAATCTAGGTTTGCTAACATTTGAATTAACCAGTGTTTCTAATGATTTTCCATCCAACTTCTTTATGCATTTCTTCCAATCTTCTCTTTTCTTCATTAGCTTCTTGACTAGCTGTGCCCAACCTCTCCTCTCTAGTTTTCACAACATGCACCATAATTTCAATTGCATCTTCTAACCTGGACATTATTGATCATGGCCCCATGCTTAGCATAGGCAATGTTGGCCTCAACACTTAGCCTCCAAACTTTAATTGCATGCAAGTGCAAGAAACAATGAAACCATAGAAATTTTAAGATAATGCAAGAAATAAAGATTCAAAAACATCATAGAACATAGGAAAATTAAAACTTGAAAGCAAATTATACTAATCTAAACATGATTAAAATAACCATATAATCAAAAGAGAACTAGACGTGGGCCACCCCTTACCACACCATATTATTTAATCAAACTCTAAATATATAATTTTATTATTTTAACTACATAGATCTATATATATAATTAAAATATATAATTAAGATCTCATTCTCAATATGCTCACAAGGTAAAAGTAAAAAGTATGTGGACTACTTTGAGCACAAGACCTATACTAAGCTTAAGTAAAAATTGCAACTTTCAAATTTTTCCTTGGGATTTTCTTTTAAGAAAGGGAATGAGAAAAAGGGATTATTTGCTTTTCTCTTTTTAAATTTTTGGTAAATAGGTTCCATAAGGAAAATGGAGGTTAGGGTGAGGATTGCTACCGAACCCCATCACACTCAAGAACTTATTACACAACTAATGAACATGGTCCTCATTTTTTTTTCAGGAAACTTTGCTCATGAGGTACTTCATTCTTAAGGTAGGAATTCCAACACAAGATTGGCCAATTAGTTGCACTAACAAAGAACATGATCCTTTTGGAACTTTACCCATGGTGCAATTCAACCCTCATGTATGTGCATTTAATTACAATTTGATGGCATCGTAGTAGGTCTCTTAGGTGGCTAAGGGTTCTCAAGTGGAGATAAACGCAATTCACCTTGTTACTCATAGGGTAGCCATGGATCATCATAATTGAGGGTTGGGGCTTAGGAGAGGAAAAAATGGCATTTTCCAAGGTCACCTAGTGATTGCAACTGTGTATTCTCCAATGTTACATATGCTACACATACATGATCATGATGATTACATGATAAATTAGCATAAATCTCATCCTCCATAATCCAACATAACCAATAAAACTAAAAGCTTGAAATTAACTAAAAAGAATCATATCATTATTGAAATATAAAATATAAAAGAGATTTAATGTAATAGTACTAGGATATATAAAGCATTATTTTCAAATGGTGTTATGATGACCCAACGCCTAGTAACTCAAATGACCATAATGATCATTAAAATCATATGAAAAGCAAAAATCAAGCCAAAACCAATATGCTAAGAACAAAATGATGGAAATGCAAAGAAAATATTCAAATGCAACTATATATAAATGATATGTGTGGCGAGGGGAAAGAAAACATGCAACGAAGGATCTACCAGGTGTCCACATGGGGCACCTAAGTAGAAATGCTTCAGATGAAATGCTTTAAAGTTTGTATGTAACTTATGTCCTTGCACATCAACAATTTTGTACACATTGGGACCAATGATGTTTGTAATTTGGAATGGACTTGACCACATAGGAGAGAACTTACTTTGAAGACTTATTCAACCAAATGCTCTACCATTTTTTAGAACTAGATCTTCTCTCTTGAAGACTTTACCTGCATGTTTCTTGTCAAGCTATCGTTTAATAATTTTTTGATGATTAAAATCACAAAAATCAAGACATAATCTTAATTTTCTTATCTATTTTCTATTAGGCACTAAACTTGAATATTCCATAAGATGAATAATTTTAGATCCTAGAAGTTCATCAAGTTTTCCTTTCATATAAGTTTTAATCTTAGGTCTAGGCCTTGTTAAGTCATCAAATATAACTTCTTTAGGAACATGTTCAATGGGTATGTTGTTAAAATTTTCGCACCTTCTAATGTTCTAAGGGATAGGGTCTTATTTATGTCTTTGTCCTCTCCTAAAGGTAGCAGGTCATCTAGAAGAAATTCCTTTCCATCACATTGATTATGAGGCAAGATGTCTTCATAGATTTCTTTACCTTCTTTAGAAGTTTCATAGGGTTGGGTGGAATTTGTATGAGAATAAGGACTCACATGGTCATTTATGACATGTTCACCATGCTCAACCTCAATAACTCTAACATAAAGATTAGTGTTTTGATTTTCCAAAGATTGATTTTGTTGATTAGAGTTTGTAACTACTTGTTTCTAAAAAGGTTCTCTTGGTATGACCATTTATTCAAATTTCCCTTTAATAGGGATTAATAGTTCTAAGAAATTTGACTTAAAGAAGCCCCCAAACTTGGCTTCAAAAGTCCTAGATAAGAGCACACCATAAGTGGGTGACATGTCAACTACTAAGATATCTATGTAACATGTAAATGTAAGGTATTGTTTAAGTTGTACTTTCACTCCTTTTAATGATCCTACTACAAGTACGTTAGACCCATTGAGTTGAATCACACTTTTCATTTGTGGTAGCATCCGTGCTTNCCCATTGAGTTGAATCACACTTTTCATTTGTGGTAGCATCCGTGCTCCTAAAGTCTTACATACCTCAAGTGGCATGACACTAACAATTACTCCAAAATCCATTAAATAATTATGAATGTTCTTTTCTAAAATAATCAATGTTGTTAGGAAAGGAGGTTGCTCTTTCTTGCTTGACATGGAATTGTTTGTGTTCTATACTAATAGTGTGTTAGGACTTTCTGCAAAGTGAGCTTGCCTTTCGAGGATTGGGGATTTTTCTTTTCTGGATTGAGGTGTATGAACTAGATTCTGAATCACCTCTTTCATTTCATTAAAGTGTAAAAGATCATACATTGAAATGTTAGCTTTAACCCTTTTCAAATCCTCAACTAGATCATAAGTATTATGTATGTCTTTGGCTTCCTATTAAGGTGGGGTTCTTCTAGGTAGAGAAGGGGATTTTGGTCATTGTGGGTCATTTACTTGAGATGGCCTGCTTTGGTTGTTTGTATCGTTTTGACTAGGAACTCTTATGTTTGGGGGGTGTATAAGGATTATTCCTAATTTGTGGTTGTGTGATATTCACAATGTCACTAAGTCTACGGTAGTGAGTGTTATGTGGGTTGGGATCAATTACCATAACTTGTTCTAATGAGGAAACCACTTCATTTTCTATTTCATGGGGTACATTAAGGACCATAATAGGAAGTTTCCCATTTTGTGACTTTGGACATTGTCATCATATAATGCTAAGAATTGAGGACAAGTCCTCTCAGAATGTTACCTCATGTTATGGAGATGATAGTAATCATCATTAACTAATGAACTTGGCTTTTTCGATTGTATAGGACCTTTGTTGTTGTTCCACTTTAATTCTACTTCGTTTGAGAGTTTCTGTAGTGAAGTTAATATCTAGGTCATTTGGTTTTGAGTCTGAGTTGGGGGTTCGATAGGATTAGATATCCTGTTTGGGTTTATGATGAATTAAATTAAGGCTTTCAATTGGTCATCATTCAAACTAGTGTTAGATGGCAAAAATGAAGAAGATATGGGACCTTGAAAATAATTATTCGAAGGTTGAGTCAATTGAAAGGAAGTGGGAATTTGAAATATGGTATTGGTCATTGGAAAAGTTGGTAGAGGTAGAGGGTTAGATTGCATAGGATTACTAATGCTCATCATCCCAAACTGGTTTTGAATACTATTCATGAGAGTAATTTGTTCTAACTCCATGACTTTAGCCATCACTTCCTATATTTCCATTATGTTGGAACCATATTTGATGGCATAGGCAAAGAATGGGTCAGTGGTGGACAAATAAAAATTAAGGATGTCATCAAGTTGTGGACACATCTCATTTGACACATAGGCAAGTTGATAAAGAAATCATAAGTTGTAGTCCTGAACATTTTCCCCATGTAGCTTTCTTAAACTTGTGAAGTTACTTGACACTATGGCATGGCTTGTGAACTTGTCGAATTGAATTAGAAACTTATTTTTAAACTCCTTCCAAGAGTCAATGGAAACATTAGGAAGAATCAAAAACCATTAGATGGCTTTGCTCCTAAAAGTTGTCACAAATACCCTACATACTATGTTATTTTATATAATGGTATGGATCCCTAATAAGGTTTTAAAACATTGTATGTGTTGGTGGGCATCACTAGCAGGGGTTGTGGGATTAAATAATAAGTTTATGTTCTAGAAGGATTTTGGGATGTCATGATAGTTAGTAAAGTTAAAGGGATTGCTCACCAAGGGAGATGGGGGTTGAATGGTTACCATCTTAGTCTGAGTTCTCCTAGAAATAGAAGAACTTGGGAAACATGAAGTTTATTGTTTCCTCAATGTAAAGTAACAAGTAGTTGGTTGGTTATGGGTAGAGGCAAGTTGACTCATAAAACAAAAAATTACAAAATATAAATATTAAAATAAAGCTATAAAATTAATTAAAAAAATAAATATTACAATAATAAACATATTTTTTGACAAAGAAAAAAATACTAAAATATGGTATTTTATAAAAAATATTTGTTTAAAAGAAAAAATAAATGTATGAAATTGCAATATTTGTATAATTTAAAAGGAAAATAGTAAAATGAAAAATTTCAAAAAAATAAATTTAAAATTGAATAATTAAATAAAACCACCTTACCAAAGTTAAGACTCAAGTAAGGACCACTAAAACACAAATTCGAAAATGGAACTAGAAATGAGGGTTTTTAAGAAAAGATTAAAAAATGGGTGATGAGACCTAAAAATTTTTAGAAAATGAAATTTTGAGATCAAAAAATAAAGGGCTTGAAAATTCTTTAAAAAGATTTTTTGAAACAAGGGCCGAAAATAGAGATTTTAGCAAAAAAAAATTTAACAAGTTCTGAAACAAAATCAAGAAATGAAATAGGTACAAGAAAAATGGTAAAAGAAACTGATATAAGAAAATAAAAAATTGAAAAAATGGTTCTCCTTTTAGCACCAAAAAGGTGTTGATGCATAAATTTTGGACACACCAACACCTAGGAAAAAAATTGTTTGAAGAGACTATTGCCTAAAGCACCTCTCGTATGGGTACGGAGACCCAAGAATAGTCTCAATTGGAGAAGGTTTATGTGACATTGCAAAAAAGGTAAAGGGAAGTGAAAGTTGGAGAATTTGAATTAACAACAGTTTTGAATTCCAAAACTTAATGCAAATACAATAGTTAACGAAAAAAGGTACATTTTCCTTGCTCCCCTACTATTGCTATTGGTCCATCATTGTCGTAGGTTCCCACCACTAGGCAAGAAAACCCCAACCACCACTAAAGAGGGAGAGGGAGAGAGATAGTGAAAGGAAGGAGAGAGAGATCACTTGCAGTAGCCATCCACCTTGTGCCTACAACTTTGGAAGAGGGAGTGAGATTGTTCTCATTGTGTGAATGTGTTGCCACTCCTTGTCCCCACTACTGCCATCATCTGCCATGCATGCATCACTAGCTGAGAGAGAGCCTGCTAACTATAGTCACATGCCCTATAATGGAGAGAGACACTATCATTTGTAGTTGCATCCTCTTGCTGCTAATGCTGCCATGTTGTCACTGCAGCTTTGATGCCACACTTTGTCTACACGTGCCTACCTCTACTGAGAAAAGAGAGAAAAGAGAACCCTACCATTAACTACCATTACGTCCTCCTAAACATGCCCTTGCCATGCACACGCGCCACATTGCTAGCCTTGCTGCACATGTGTAGCAGCAACTACCATCAACTAATGCTACCAAGCGGTGCCATCATGTGCCACTTGCAGGGTGTTTCGCTGCACATGCCTCTTGCTATGGACATTTTTAGCTAATGACGTGACTATTGAAAGCTAGAAGCTACCACAGTCTACTAGCATTGTGTGTCACTTTGCATCTTTCTATCACCTCACCGTTGCCACAACTACAATGCATGATGAAAAGGTTGTCGATGATGTCCACTGGTGCATTGTTGCTACTTCTGAAGGGGAGTCCCCTCAATCCCATTCTCCCCAGTTCTAATGCCCCCTTGATGCCTTTATAGCCCCCCGTTGGATAGTTTAAATGCCCACTACCCACTCCTGCATAACTCCCAACTCCCACCATCGCACGTCAGCTACCATGTCTCACCCACCACCCAACAATTACGCTCATTTCATCTCCCCTATGTGTTAATGCCACTCATCTACAGTCTGACGACCATATTTTCCAACCCTCCCATCAAAATTGCTTGCAAGGGCCACAAATACCTACAACAAGCTAAAATTATCCCTGCATTTTAGGATTTTTAAAAAAGAAAAATACAATTTACTATATATGCTGTTGTTTTTTGTATTTTATCCAAGAATCTGGTAGTAAACCTATAATTGGACACACAAAAAAACTAGTGAGCAATCATACAAGCTATTCCTTCTTTTTTTTTTTGTCCATTTATAAAACTCCAGTCGAGGCTTGCTAACATTTGAATTGATCAGTGTTTCTAGTGATTTGCCATCCAACTTCTTTAAGCATTTCTTCCAATCTTCTCTTTTCTTCATTAGCTTCTTGACTAGCTATGCCAAACCTCTCTTTGGTTTTCACAACATGCACCATAATTTCAATTGCATCTTCTAACCTAGACATTGTTGATCATGGCCTCGTGCTTAGCATGGGCAATGTTGGCCTCAATAGTTTTCAAGATACATCTAAACTTGAATTAGAAATTAACCTCAATTACCGACAAAGAAGGTAATAGACTCAAATAACGGTTGCTTAATCAATATGAGATGCATCTAAAACATGCATGCATATTTTAATAATATAAAAAAACCTAACATTAAATTGGTCGATAAAACTATTTTTTTACGTTTGGTTGTGTCAATAACCATCTTGTTAGGAATCACACCTGCCCAAGGTTTTCTAACAAGTCAAATAATATTTCACATTGATGTTGAGCTATTTTAATATTGAATTATTCTTACATTTATTACAATGCATTAAAAAAAACTTACCATGATTATCATAATCGCCCTAGCCTTATTTCAATCACATGGGGTAACCTTTATAAAATTTAGAAGAATCAACTCTTAAAATAGTTTAGAGGAAATATCTATAAAAAGTTCATACTTCATTTAGGCCCCATGGGTGACATGAGAAATATAGTGTTCAATACATATTAATTCATATGATATCTATGTCTTAAAATAATTGTATGTAGTAATAATAATAATTTTGCAAAGTACAAAAATTTGTTTCTAGTTTTTAACCCACTTGAGGTTTTTTTCTAGTGGTTGCCTTCCCACTCCCAAGTGGCTCAGATATTTTTTTTTTCTTGCGTTCACACTAAAGAAAAGAAAAATCAGCAAGTAAAAAGGTAATTCATAGCCTAACTTTATCGGTCTTAACTTAACTGCTGTACACAATGTGTACTCTTACCCCAGAAGTGTGATATGCACCACCAAAAAAGGAGGGACCCACTTCAATATTTTACTGGTTCAACATGCCTATCTACAAGTTTGGTTTGGATGATTTGCCTTCAATGCACATGTAACAAATAGAATTTCTGCTTGGGTCAAGTATGGCACCTCGGGTGGAGGGATCTAACGACCACGATTTGGTCCACCATAGACTCTTATCAGATAAATTTGCAGGAATTCCCATGGATAAACTCTGTATAACACAGCAGAATGTGCAGGCTCTGCTGAATCTATGCAAGTTTAAAGCAGAATGAAAGGGCTAAGTGTGTTATTCTTCCTATGTGCTTATGCCTGGGCTGTTTCATATGCCAGGTCTTTAATTATCCTCAAGAAGATGCAAAAATAGGCACATAAGTAAAGTTGCTGCTGTCGTTCAAATCCAAAATTACAAAGGATCCGCATGGAATTTTGGCCAATTGGAGTCTGCAAAACTCTCATGGTATGGTGTCTCATGCACTTCTGGCCCTCCTTTTTCTGTGATTTCTTTGAATCTAGAGGATGCTGAACTGGCAGGAGTCCTCTCTCATTCTCTTTGCAATCTCACCCCCCTCCGTATTCTTGATCTTTCTCATAATTTCCTTGTGGGTGGCATTCCTCCATGCTTGGGTAGATGCAGTTCTCTTGTGAGATTATATTGACAGCATAACAGCTTGTCAGGTCACATCCCCTGTTCAATAGCTAATGTCACATCTTTTGAAAAGCTTCATCTCGGCCATAATAACTTGGTCGGTGAGCTTCCTCAATGCTTGGGGAAATGCACTGAGCTGAGATTCTTAAGTTTGCAATACAATGCCTACTCATGTAGCATTCCTTCTTTCTTGGGCAATCTCTCTCACCTTCAGCATCTAAGATTAGGAGGAGCAGAAAATGATAACTTCACAGGCATCATTCCACCAGATTTAGGAAAACCCAGTCAGCTGAAGCAACTTGGTATTAGTGGAGATAATTTGGTGGGCAGTTTACCCACTAAGTTTGAAAACCTCACCATGCTCACATGGCTGAATGTGGGTGGGAGGAACCTCATTGGTATTCTGCAGCTACCAAAGCTCTGGAAACTCACAAAGATGAAATCTGTCCTTGAGAGTAAGCAATTTCAGTGGTCAGATACCATCAGAAATAAGGTATATGCAATCTCTGCAACATCTTTCATTGTCTGGGAAAGTTGGTGGTGGTGGCGGCATCCCTAAAGAGCTTTGCAGTTTGACCAAGCTTACCAACTTGGTATTATATCACACCGAAGTGGGTGGCCAAATTCCTCAATGCATGGCTAACATGACACAGCTGCAAGATTTGGAAATTCAGGGTAACGGTCTTAAGGGAGAACTTGCTAATATAATCCCGAATCTTGTTGCCCTGGAAACTTTAGATTTGGCTTCAAATGGCTTCAAGGGAAACCTTCCCAGCCTCGGCAATTTAAAAAACTTGAAGCATTTAATATTGTTCAACAATTCCTTGAATTGGGAATTGGAAGCTGAATTACCGTCTTCCCTGCAAATGATTACTGCCCATTCTAATAATTTCTCAGGCCCTTTGCCAGAGTCTCTGGGGCACTGTACAAAAATGTACCTTTTGGATTTCAGAAGGAACAGGTTATCTGGTCAGCTGCCAAATTATATAAGCAGAATGCAGTATATGATGATATTAGACTTGGGTGTTAACAATTTCGAGGGGTTCATTCCACACTGGATATCCAATCTGACAAATTTTCTTGTTTTAGATTTGTCCAACAATAAATTCCAAGTTAGAATTCTAGACAATTTCAAAAGACTGGCAGGATTCACTTTGTATCCAAATCTGACTTTTATGGATTCTCTTTCGGTAACACTGGAGAAGGAGACTTTATATGCAGATATAATGTTGATGGAAAAGGGTTTGGAACTTCCCAGGCGAGGGATGCCCTGGGGCAACCGTGTGATTGATCTCTCAAACAATAATTTAAAAGAACAAATTTCCGATTCTATTGGAATGCTGAATGGGTTGAGACTCTTGAATTTCTCGCACAATATGTTAGAAGGGAAAATACCATCAAGCATCTCAAACATGAGCAATCTAGAAGAGCTTGACTTGAACTCCAACAATTGACAGGAGGCATTCTTTCAGAGTTTCTTAAGTTGACATTTCTGATTTCATTCAATGTATCTAATAATCTTCTGTTTGGAAGCACTCAAACTGGTATCAATTCAACACATTTGATGAAAACAATGAAACTTGTTTTCAGGGGAATAAATGCCTTTGTGGCTATTCTCCCCAGCATGCATGTCAAGTAAAAGAGCATCTCAAAGGTGGAAGAAATACAGAGCAAGAACAGGTACAGAAGACATGGATTGATAAGTTAGAAGATAAGATGTCTATGATTGCATTGGGTTTGGGATTTGAACTTGCATTTGGTGGGACTTGGGCTCTTTACTTTTTATGGGAGCCTTTCCAAATGTTCTTTGGCTTCCTAGGAATCTAATGCCAATTGGCTGTACCTTTTGTGCAATAGCTTATAAATTCAATCTTTTGTAACCTCTTTATTATAGATGAATAGGAGGTTTGAGAGATATAGGAATCTATAGATTCCTAAATCTATAGGGGAGATTCACTATTTATGCGAAATTCAGTTCAAGCTAATTCATTTCAAAGAACTTTGAGTTTCTTTTTGTGAACCTCTTAGTCCATGGATACAAGCAAAAGTTCATTTTTTCATCCTTTCAAAGATAGAAGACCTTTCGTTTAAAATTTATATTAAATATACCAGAATTAACTTAAGCACTTCAGCTGTAATTATTATTACAATGCCTGGAAAAAATCTTCAGGGACCCGTGTACAATTCTTCTTATTTGAAAATCTTACGCTTTTGAATCCAGGAAAAAAGCCCTGATGGGTTTGGTTAAGCGAAAATCCAAGTACATGGCCTGAAGTATCCGAAGTCCAATCACAGCTGTACTAAACAAATATGGTATAATAAATTATGTGAAAGAACCATTCAGATGTCATTGTCACAACTTAAAAACTCCATAGTAAATTTTAAGGGCCAGACTTACTGACAACCTACTGTGGCGTGCAAATAGAATTGTACTGGACAGTTTGACATTGCATTCAATCTGGTTTGTGTACAGCAAAATCCGGTGTGTGTTTAACTTTCTATGAATGTATAATTTTACACAACGGCAGTGCTTAAAGCGTCAAAGAGCAATAGAAACGATTAGGCGGCAAAAGAGAAATTCTTCCCATGCTAATTTGGTCTTAAAATTTGAGATAATTTTGAATAAGTTTATACGTTCAACCATATGAATTACGGGCGTTCACACACCACCATGGGTGTTTACACACAACTTGGTCGAATTCCGCAGCTAGCCAGGAAAACCTTGTATTAGAACCGTCGTTGTCTTCCCAACCGATCCTATCTTCCGTACACATTCACATTCTGAACATCCCTGACCACTGGGCTACTAGATGTTAACCATCACTGGGTTGCGAAGTGTTGGGAAAGAGCAATAATGATAACTTAAAGAATTATTAAAGCATAGAAATATTAAACTATTTAAATGCTTAAAAAGCTACAAATGTTGCAAAACTTAAAAAGCTTAAGCGAATGGGCTCAACTACATTAAGGCTCGAATAAAGAGCCAGACACCTTTCTCTCACGGGCACTTCTAAAATATTCTAACTCTTGCAAGAACAATCTGCAAGAGTCTGGCTACAACTACTCAAACATATGCCTAAGTGTGGCGGAACGACACTTATTTACAGCGAGAACAAACTCTACGTAAACAAGGACGAGGCCATGTAGATGCGTCAAGGAGGCCAGGTTGAAGGATGCGTGGACAGGGCCACGTCAGTACAACCCCGTATACGGGCCTCCATATAAGGCCCAGTTGACGCATTGATGAGCACTTCATCAAAGTCAAAATCCTTTTTTTTATCCACTCAAATTGTAATTTTGCACACAAAAGTTAATCATTTCCCCTTGTAGTTATCGTTTTACAAGTAAATTCAGAAAATGTGAAAATACCTAACAAGTCTTCCATTTTTGCTTCTGCATTTGTTACTTGTCCAGCATTCTTGTTGCTGCCCACCCTTATTTTTCTCTGTAAATGTAAATTTTTTTGCTGTATGAGAAACATTATAGATCCTCGTGTGTGAAACTTTCAAGTATAAATGTCGTTGTCCAAACTGGGTAACTGGAGAACATCATTTACATACGCAAAAATATTCAGATAGGCTTTAGAGAAGTCTCCACTTTCTTGATCCCAGGGCGTGGAACTTTCAACACTAAATGTCAATGTCCAAAGCTGTAATCCAAACTAGCTAATTGGAAAACATCAATTTTCTTTATTTACAGGTGGAAAAAAGATTTCAGATTGACTTTAGAGAAGTCTCCACCTTCTTGAGAAATTTATATAAATTGACGGTCAGTTATATCTCTTATGTCAAACAACAAAAATATGTGGTTATATCTCTTATGTATAAGGGCTGCAGTTGCTGTTGGTAGCACATGCACTGTTAACTTGTTAAGTTTATGCAATTTGTTTATTTAATCTTAGAAACTGTTAATTTTTAATGCAATATTAAAGTAGGAGAAATGTAAATAAGAAAGTAGTAGCAGCAAAAATTAATAGAAATTATGAGAATAACTTTAAAGCAAACAACATAATTATCCTGGATAAGTTCCCTAGCAAGCCTTAGAAATCCAATCTTTTACTTTGAGAGTTACAACAAACTTAAATCAAGCTTACACAAGAAGAAGAGAGTGTAACTTGAATTTACTTCATACACCCTTTGCTTTGGTGTTGATGCACATACCCTTTGCTTTCTAATGATGATGTGATAAGACCATCTAAGCACCCACTTATATATTGGGCATAATGTCATGTATTAGGTAAAAGCCCAATTATGGAGTTCTAATCCATAAATAATCATCGCCAAATTAGGTGTTAATGGTTACATATTCTTTTGTCATATTACATACTTTGGCTTTGTTATTTTCAACCAACATGCCAAGAATGATTTGCCAATATGGTAACTGTTACAAAGTGAAGGTATCTTATACTTAAAATTAACAACACACCCCACAATTCTCCCACTTGTTTATTTTAAGGCATTATGGCTAAGAAAAACTATTACATTTCACAATTTACTAATCCAAGTTCTCTTTTGCACTAGTTGAACTTGTCCACAAAAATTACCTTGGTCAACATGTCTGCTGGGTTTTCCAATGTAGGAACCTTTACCAGAGAAATTCTTACTTTTTCAATTTGATCTTGAATGAAATGGTAGTTTATATCAATATGTTTTATCCTTTCATGGAACCTAAGATTGTTTGATAGGAAGATTGCACTTTGATTGTCATAAAAAATGTTTAACTTTTTTTTGCTTTTGACCACAATCTTTGACTAATCGTTGTAGCCAAACTACTTCCTTGCTTGCTTGAGAAGCTGCTACATACTCATCTTTGTTGGTGATAATGCAACATAACATTGTCTCTTGTTGATCCAAATAACCACACTTTTTTTATTTTAAAAACATATTTATTTATGGATTTTTCAGTGATCTAGATCACCTCCCCAATCTACATCCACAAAGCCATGCTATCCAAAGGAACTTTTCTCATAGTAGATGACAAAACTAATAGTACATCGAAAAAAGCTAAGAACTTTTGTAATAGTCATCCAAGTTCCTTACCAGGATTAAATATAAATATGCTTATAGTTCCCATTGCCTATGCAATATCAAGCCTAGTAGAGACCATTGTATACATGAGGATGCCTACAACATTAGCATAGAGAATTTTGCTCATTTCCTTCATTTTTCATTTGTTTCAAGGCATTGCTCCATGGATAATTTCATGCCCACAAATAATGGAGTGTTTATTGGCTTACAATCCTACATATTAGCTTTATTAACATATGCAGATTGACCAAGCCATAGCTTTTGACCTTTTCTATCTCTTTTAATTTTAATGTCCAAGATTTTCCTTGTGATACCAAGGTTCTTCATCTCAAATTGAGATGACAACCAACATTTTAGCTTAGTGATTTCTTGAGGAAGTTCAACAAGTTATTTCTTGTTTTTCATTAGTGATTACATTTCCTCATTAATAGCAATTTTCCAAGCTTCACTAACTTTTGAATTGCAAGCTTCTTTATAAGTTTGAGGAGCATCACTAATACACAAAACATATGAATCTAAATACTAAAGTGTTCATCTTACCTAACTTGACCTTCTTAATGATTGATCTTTTTGAGATAGATCTTCCTTGACATTAGATTCATCATCAACTTTTTTTGCAATTGATTCTTGGTCAATATTATAGTGGGCTTTTTCTGGAATCTCTTCATCAACTTCATTAGGTTAAGAAGATTCCCTAAACACCACATCTGTACTATAAACAATTTTGTCATCATAAGGATTCCATAGCTTATATCCTTTTACCCCATGGCCATATCCAACAAGAATTACATTTATTAAATTTATAATCTAATTTAGACCTAAATTCTTTAGGCACATGACAATAAACTATACTCCCATATACTCCTAAATGATCTAATGAAACTTTCTTGCTAGACCATATCTCTTATAGGATTCTGCCATCCAGTGATGATGAGGGCATTCTATTGATTAATTAGCAAGCTCGCATATTTCTTTTCAAGACTAGCATCACTCAACATACATCAAGCTCATTCCAAGAGTGTTATATTCATTCATTTTGCAACTCCATTTTGCTATGGAGTGCATGGAATGCTCTTTTACCTAAAAATACCATGAGTCTTGCAAAATTTCTTTAATTCATTTGAACAAAATTTCCTACCATTATTTATTCTAAGAGCTTTAATTCTTTTGTTTGATTGGTTCTCAACAAGAACTTTATATTCCTTGCATTTATCAAAGACTTCATATTTGAATTTTAGGAAGTAAAGCCATGCTTTCCCAGAATAATTATATATGAAGAAGACATAATATTGAGAACTAGCAAGTGAAGTTATCGAAACATGACCAAACACATCACTATGAACTAAACCCAATGTGCTTTTAGCTCTTTGAATACTTGTAGGAAAGCTCAAACAATGTTGTTTTCTATTCAAGTGATCTTCACATGGAGGTAAATGATCTTGGGCATTACCTTTACTTATACCTTTTTCTTGGAGAATTTGAATGGACTTCTCTCACACATGTCCAAGTCTTCTATGCCATAGATTCATGGTGAAGTTCTCTTTCCATGCATGAAGGACTTCACCTTTATCAGCCACTATAACACCATCTTGCTAGTATAGTCTCCCACTTCCTTCTCTATATCCTATGGCTATGATAAATTTTCACTGCAAAATTCTACATCTCTTATTTCCAAAAAATGCAAACAAGTGAAAATCATCAAAATTAGTCAGTGAAAATAAGTTTTTGATGAGCTCGGAGACATGATATACTTTAGGAATTATAATTATTCTACAATTATAGGACAATTTTACTTTACCATAGCCCTTAACTATACAAGTTTCATCCTTCCCAAGAAAAACAGGAGTAGACATAGCTTCATCGAATTCAAAAAACCATTCTCTTCTAGGTGTAAAGCTATATGAAACATCTAAATCAATATATTATTAACTACAATTAGAGTTACCTCTAGTTATGATTGCACACAAGTCTAGTATTTCTTCATCAACATCTTTCTTAGAGGAAGTAGATCCAACCTCTTTCTCCTTTTTCTTCAAAAATTTGTAATCCTTCTTCAAGTGGTCATGCTTCTTGTAGTTCCAACACTTAAGTTTTCTCTTGAAAGAATCATTTCCAACTTTCTTGAATTTGGAATTATTCTTATTAGAATTTACCTAATTACTATTTTCCTAGTCCTTTAATTACCGATATTTTAATAGGTGCATGCTTAGAGCACTTTCTTCAAAGTTTTTCAGTTATTAGCCACCCTACAACTTCATCAAATTTTAAAGAGGTATTTATACTAGTAATATTTTGAAAAATATTGTCCCATGAATCAGAAAGTGATTGTAACAAGGCAATACATTAATTTCTTTTTTTTTTCTTTTTTCATTTTACTACCAATTGATTACAATTGGCTTAGTATAGTATGAAAAGTAGTAAGATGAGATGCAATAGTATTATTTTCAGATCTCTTTAACAACAATAATTGCCTTTTAAAAGGTAGTTTATTTGAGTAAGAACTAGATTGATATCTTACCCATAGCATCCTATAATCCCTTTGCAATCTTTTCATCTTATAAATTTATAAGTGAAAAATTAGAAATATGTCTACAAATTATCCCCAAAGCCAAACAATCTAATTGATTCTAGTCTTTAGCTTTCATGTTCTCTAGTTTAATTCCAATGATGCATACATCATGTTTTATTTAAATCAAGAAATCTTTCATCCTGAGCTTCCAAAGAGTGTAGTTGTTGCCATTGAGCTATTCAATTTCTTCAATGTACTTAGCACCACTCATCATCTTGAAACACTCATACGTAATGAATTATAAGTCCCAGAACAAGCTTAACTAGCAAAATTGAGACTCTAATATCATATGTTAATTTTTAATGCATCATTAAAGTAGGAGAAGTGTAAACAAGCAAATAGCAATAGTAAAAATTATTATTATTTTTTAAAAAATAGAGAATAACTTCAAGGTAGACAACATAATTGTCCTAGAGAAATTATAGCAATTGTTTCAACTCTAGCAACCCTTAGAAATCCAAGCCTTCTTACTTTGAGACTTATAATAAGCTTAAATCAAGCTTACACAAGAGGAAGACACTACAACTTGAATTTGCTTCACATACCCTTTGCTTTGGTGTTGATGCACACATCCTTTAATTTATGATGATGATGTGATAAGACCACCCCAAGGATCTAGTTTTATAGTGGGCATAATGTCATGCTTTGGGTAAATGTCAATTATGGAGTTATAATCCATAAATAATCATGGTCAAATTTGGTATTAATGAACAATGAGGTGTTAGCCTAGTTGTAAGACACTTGATTTGGAAGTTTCATGTTATGGGTTTGATTCTAATGGGCAATGTTGAGGTATGTAAAGTTCTAATTGGACTATATATCTTGGGGTGTCAATGATTACATATTCTTTTTTCATATTACATATTTTGGATTTGTTATTTTGAGCCAACATGCCAAGAATAATTTGCCAACATGGCAACTATTATAAAGTGAAGGTGTCTTATACTTAAAATTAACAACACACCTCATAAAAACATGGTATATTTTATATTAGAAGTATATCTAAACTATTACAAAAGAGTATAATGATGTGGAATTTAATTATAGGTAAACCCAAGACATATGGCTAAACATGGTATATTTTATATTGGAAGTATATCAGAAATATTATCGAAAGGTATAACAATGTTGAGTTAGTGTTCTGATATGTTTAAACCTATGACTTACACATTGCAATTCATCTACTCTAACCATGAACGCAATTTCAGCATAAATATTTTTTTTAATAATCAACAAATACAAATCACAAAAGATCTTTCAAATTTAGATTTGTCAAAAATTTACTAGTCACAGTGACAGAATCTAGCCAAAATACGTTTATTAGCCTAATGATACAATCACAAAAGATGCTTCCAAAATCAGAATTATCAACATTCCACCAAAAAAAAAACAATGAAGTGTTAGCCTAGTGGTAAGACACTTGGTTTGGAAGCTCCAGGTCATGGGTTAATCCAAGTGTGCAATACTAAGTTATATAAAGTTCTAATTGGATTATATATCTTGGGGAAATTCTACCCAAAAGGCCTATTTATAAATTGCATTATCTTTATATCTTTTTTTTAACACTTTTTTATAATACAATAGTGTGTGAGTAAAGCATTGGGTATGTAATTCACAAGTAGCAAGTTGGATTCAAGAGTTGGAATCCAAAATCATTGAAACAAGTAGCAAGTTAGATTCAAAAGTTGGAATCCACTCACTCATAGCCTCCTGTCTATTCCTTGGATTTTTGGTGGTGATTTGAACATGATGGAATTCTCTCATGATAAGCTTGGGGGTGTTTTCTCTCAACTTCCTCATCATGAATATCAAGCCTAGTCAAATTTTAAGAAATGTTTCTATCTTTTGGATGGCATCGCAGTCACTGCTAGTGGCTCTCTTAATAGCTTCACTTGGAACAATCTTCATAAGGGGCAGGCTCGCATTTATATTCGGTTAGATAGATATTATTTTTCCACTCTTTCTGTTTGGCAGACCCTTTCTACTACTAAAGTCCACCAAAACGCAACCTTATATGATCATTTCCCCATTACTTTATCTATGCAGATCCATAATGACCACCAACGATGGAATTATCATCTCTTTAGGCTACATAGTCAATGTTTCTCTTCTCCTTCTGCCCAACAACTTCTTTCTAGCCTTTGGAACGTTGAACCTAGATCCTTAGGTCCAAAGGGTTGGATCCACTGGTGGCTTTGGACTACTAGTAGAGTTAGGAATCTTGCCCATCATTATGGTAAGGAAGTTGCCTCTCGTTCTCAGCAAGAGTACTCCAACATATGCTCTACCATTGAGCACCTTACGACCAAACTAATTGATGATCCCTTCAATAGTCCCCTACAAGGGGAGCTTGCTAGAGCCTGTATAGCCTTTCAACATTGGGAAGTATATAAGGCACAAGGTGCCTTGATTAAAAGTTGACTCACTTGGCTTAACATTCAAGATGAGCAATGTAAGGAATACTTTAAGTACCTTAACCAGTCCTCCCCTTCACCCTCTTTAGATAAACTCTCCATAAATGGATCCATTATCACTGACCAAAATAGTCTTCTCTCTTACCTTAAGGAACACTTTGAAGCCTTATTCACCACTACTCCTATGGATCCCACATCCTTCGTGGCCGCCACTCTAAATTATCCTAGACTGGTTAATTCTTCTATGCTGACAATTTTAGAAGCCAATATTACTCTAGCTGAGCTTCGATAGGCTTGCTTTAACCTAAGCCCTGGGAAAGGCCCTGGTTATGATGGTTTTCCAGTCGAATTTTTCCAAAAGCATTGGGATTTGGTTGGTTCTGACCTCTTCCATGTTATCAAAGAGGCTACGCTTACTGGTTCTTTGGGACCAATCTTAAACCAAGGGATTATTCATCTTCTCCCTAAATCGGGAGATCCTACTTGTATCTCCAATTGGTGACCTATCACCTTACTTAATGTGGTTTACAAAATTTGGGCTAAATGTTTGGCTTTGTGATTAAAGAAAATCCTTACTCTTATTATTTCCCCCCAGCAGACTAGCTTTGTCCCAAGAAGATACATATTAAATAATCTGGTGGTTGCTTGTGAAGATCTTAAGTGGGTTGAGGATGAGGGTGAGGATATCCTCCTGATGAAGTTGACTATGCTAAAGCCTATGATAATATTAAGTGGGACTTCATTATCCAAACCATGACTAAATTGGGTTTTGGCCCTAAGTTCATTCATATGGTAGAATGCTTATTCTCAGATGCTACTACGCGAATCACGACTTCCTTCGGCATCACTTCTCCCTTTTCTATTCATAGGTCTGTTAACGAAGGTTGCCCTCTTGCTCCTTACCTCTTCATCATTGCTACTGATTTTCTCTGTCATCAAATCAACTTGGATATTCAAAACAATGTTTTATCTGGGGTTCATCTATCTTCTCCTCAATATGCATTTTGCTAATGACTCATTTTTCCTTATTCAAAACAATGCTATTAATGTGCAACGTCTCTTGTCTCGAGTTGAGCAATATTGCTCCCTCTCTAGATCTGTTATAAATTGGTGTAAATCTTCAGTATATAGCTTCACCAATAACTACAACCATTTTTCCAATTATAGTTGGAAGCGTACTCAAGATCATGAAATCATTAAGCTCTTGGAAATTCCTTTTTGCTTTAGAGCCCCAACTTCAGAACTCTAGGACCAAGTACTTTCTCGAATTCAAAGGAAAATCAAAAAATGGAAAACCAAAACCCTCACCCTCGCCGATAAGTATCTCATCTGTAAATCTATTTGTGCCTCTACCCACGTTTATTATTCGTCATGTTGGACCCCTTCCCATGCTTCTTATCAAAAGCTTAAATGATTATTTCAAGACTTCATGTGGTCATCTAAAGACTCCCAAAAAGGCTTTCATTGTGTTGCCTGGAATATAGTAACTCTTCCTAAGAACAAAGGTGGATTGGGCCTTTTGAACTCCTTTAAGCAAGGTCTCACCCTTGTTGCTAAGTGGTTGGTTCAGCACTTGGATGCCCCCAATATTATTGGGAATCTTCTTTAGTTAAGGCTTCAACAAGAATTCCTTAAGAATAAGTCCATTTGGAAGGGTATCCACCCTGTTAATTGGATCCTTTCTCCTCATGACATTATCATTCCAAGAACACATGTTTTCAAAAGAATTTGGAAGGCTTGGCAGGTCTTACATTCTCATGTGAATTGGAATAATGTTCATATCAATCCTACTCTCCTTTCTAAGATTTGCCCTTGGTGGCTGCCCCTTTCGCCTACTCCTCTAGCCACCTCAAATGCCAGGACAGCCACCATTTGGTTTCAAAAGGGAGTTGTTTCCCTTAGATGTCTTCGTCTCACCAATTAGTGGATTACTTGGGATATGTTCGAAAACTTATATGGGGCTTCCAAAACTATGCACCACTACCTTGACAGACTTTATTACTTCATTCATCAGTACTTGCATTTGGATGCTTCGGTTCCTAGTCTCTTCCATGGTCTTTAGCGAATTAATGGATCAAACCTTCTACCCTATAAACCACATGTGCCCTTTCAGTTGTTGCATGATTCCTCTATGATTGTTAATCACTGCAATAGATCATGGCACAAAGAAGAGTCTGAACAGTTTTGGCTCTCCCTCTTCTCACGAGTTTGGAGCCTTCCGACTCTTCCAAAAATTAAACAATTTCTTGGTGCCTCCTTCATCAAGGCCTACTAATGGGACATGATATCGCATGGGCCGCGATATCGCATCCCTTGCGATATCACGTACGTAATATTTCGTCTTCCCCTACGATATCGCATACGCGATATCACGATGCGTCGTCATATCTATAAATAAGAGGCGGCTCTCCCTTATTTCCTCATCCTAGGCTAGACAGTAGGAAAACTCTGGTAGATTGATCACTCCAGAGATAGAATATTTTCCATGTGCTAGCAGTAGGAGTCCCAAAGTGAACTTGAACACAAGTTTGTGTACAGGAATAAAGATGAGCTTCTTGGATAAACCATGCAGTGCATGGAATAGGATTTTATTATTGTTATTTATTATTTGTTATTTACATGCTTTATTAGTTCTTAATTCCTTCTCAACCCTTCTCTCTTAGTTAAGTGCCTTAGTACGACCACTTCGAGCACGTGCATTACGCTTGGTGATCCTAGCAACGATTAGCGTTTGGTAGCCAAGGTTGCATCGGTTCAGGGTGTGTACAGTAAGTGGGAACAGATGTTGATGCTAGGTAATTTAGACTTAGTTCATTAGTTAGAGTTAGTAATTAGTTTCTCAACCCTTCACCTTGTTAGCATAGGAGACAAAAA
>MNCI01001939.1:95726-110693 GCA_015680685.1 Gnetum montanum | reverse complement strand
AGAACACTGATTCGTCTAACTCTAACCATTTAACTATTATGGAAAAATTTCAAATTCTTCGCCTTGTGCATTTCCAAATTATATCTCACACTTCTAAGTTAAAGTTGGATACTAATCAGTTGTTTTATTGTTTGCAGCCTTGGAGTAGATACACCAATTCGCGCACTCTTCCCCATCTTGATTTGCTACATCGGAGTGTTTCATCATAATTTTGAGCATTTTTAGCTCTCTGTTGTTCCCCGTTGTTCCCCTGGTCTTATTAACTTGGAGTTCTTAGTGATTCCTAGCATGAGGTTGCTTTTTGGAATGTACTCCTACACTATGTGAAGGTTTATGTTTCAAGATGTTGTTCCCGTTGTTCCCCTGGTCTTATTAACTTGGAGTTCTTAGTGATTCCTAGCATGAGGTTGCTTTTTGGAATGTACTCCTACACTATGTGAAGGTTTATGTTTCAAGATGTTTTCCTTCAACATTTGCATTTGACATTGTTCTTCTCCCTATTTAACCATCAATATGTTCAGATGTTGATCATGTACTTAATCTCATTTAATTAATAAAATTCTCTTTTTGGGGTTGACACCCCCCCCAAAAAGTTGGAATCCAAAATAAATGAAACATACGTATACCCCAAGATTTTATAGAAATTTATAACTTAGTACTACCCAATATAATTGAACCTATGACATAGGGTAACTCTAAGCTAACACCTCATTGTTAATTGGATTTATGGTGTAAAAATATGCTATCAATTCCACAGTTTTGACGTTAGTTAGCCAATCCGGATAAAGACATAAAAATGATGAATGTGGTATTAGTTTGAGCGTAAACACTCTGGACATAAAATCCTAGTCCCACTTCCGATTCCACTGCTTTGAGTGATGATTCCCGGTCAGTCCACTGCTTTCAGTGATGATTCCCGGTCCACTTACTGGTAACAAATTTCACTCTGAAAATGATTCTTAAGTTGTAATTCAATGAATTTTGTCAAAATCATAGCATTCTTTAGTATAGATTTTCGATATCGGTAGGAATCAAACAGGCCGGCGGTGGATATCGGTAATGTGCACAGTAAGAATCGAAACCGCCGGCGAGAGGAATTAAACACGTTTTCTTACTGTTAAACCACAGATTGTGTCAAATTTCCGAACTTCTTGGTTAGTAACGAACGTCTTTACCAATATCAATATACTCCTTTTTGTTTGTTTCTTTTCGGTTGAGAGAAGTCGAGATCTAACAACTATACGGAGGGTAGGAGTCAAACCTGCCGGCGGTTGAAGAAAACAAAACATCGAACATGTTTCTTGACTGGTAAACCCACAAAGTTTGTCAAAATGGAGTGTTGTTGATCAGGAATTTGCTGAGTGATAGATCTTGATATTTGTAAATGCAGATCTACCAGTTATGTAAACGGTAGGGGTCAAACTCTCCGGCTTTAGGAATCAAACCCACCCCCTCTGGTTCAACACGGAATGCCAACTAAATAACCAAATTATTTGTTGAATTTGGGCTCTAATTGCATGTCATCACATTCATTGTTGGCCAAATTCACTGCCAATCTGCAACTAGTCATTAGTAAAGTTGTATCATTAAACTTGAGAGTAAGAAATTTTGGTGATAGAATGCTGCCATCTTCAGAAAATGGGTTTCTACAATTCCGACAGTGTGGAAGAGTTACACCTGCAAGTTTATAGTCAAAACAACAATTTGCTAAGTGGAGTTAAATTTCATAACTCTTTGGATTGGATTGCATTGACAAAGTAGACAAGAAGATGTCAATAGTTGCAGTGGCCACATCACGGAATGGAATTGTAGTTGGATTTGAATGAACCAGCTACGATTTTCTCCCATTCTTGTTTGGTACACTGGGTTTGTGTTATTTCATACATACTATTTTGGAATTGTTGGTTCAGTTAACGTAGTGATGCAATCTGTTGTGAAACCCAGAAATTCTCTCTCTCTCTCATTTTGTTTGAAATAATTGTAGCTGAGGAGGAGGGATTAATAATATAGATTTCAAAATTGGAGGACATAGTTAACATCAATTACAAGCAAAATAAACACAAGTTTACATAATTTTACTTCTATTTTAGTTTCTTTAAAAATGTAAGTAGAAATGAAGGCACATTCTTCATGGTTGTCTAGATCAAATTTGTTTATCTATTTTTCCTCATTTTATAAAATAATAAATCTTCTTATAATGTCTTTGAATCATTTTCTAAGGATTCAAGTGCATTGTGGTTGTAACTGAGGTGGTCATGTGCTTTTAAAAAATGCTACCATAGTTATGAAGCTCTCCTTCTAGGATTTAGAGATATTGTAAAACACATATTTTAGATACTTGGCTAGAATAGTACTTTGGTATAACTTTACTAATAAGATAATAAACATAGTACTTTAATTTACAAAGCGACAAATTTACCAATTAAGTAATTCCAAATACATTTAGAAATATGTTTTCACACGGCAATTTTTTAAAATACTAATTCATCATGATTGCATTTACTCCAACAATGCTAACTCATTAGAGTTTGCATATGATTTGATTTGATGATTATTTTTAACAGGTGACTATCTACCGAATTCTCCTTAAATGTATATTTTAATAAAATAGAGCTTCTAGATAGTACATATCTTAATATAGTATACCAAAAGTCAAATTCATTATGGATGAAGTTTTAAGCAATGGGTCCTCCCATGGCTAACTAAGGCTTCTTAGGATGTCCTACTCATCCCCACCATTATGATTGTTGGCTTACTATGATTGCTTGACTGTACTGTTGTGTAACAATGGGTGCTTTTACATACTATTTCCACGTAATGCTTGCAGAGTTCAGGGTCAACTACACTGTATTTTCCCAATGCTTTGAGTCTCTTTAGACTAAGGATGTGAAGCTCAAGTGGTTAGTTTATTGTATAACAAGGATTTCCAAGTAAGAGGTTGCCATTCAATTCACAAGTCAAGCATCTTTATATTCCTTTATATGTCTTGAAGTGTTTAGCTTCAAAAAACGTAAATAAATTTAGACTTCTAAACATGAAAAAATTTATAGCAAATGGGTAGGAGGGAGAAAATGTTGGCTATATCTCTTTGAGCTGTAAATAACCTTACTTTCAATAAATAGGTTCTTGAAGTTAAATAAATTTCCAAATGTTGCATTAAGACTATAAAACTTTTAAAAGCGAAAGAATTTATAACAAATGGGCAGGATGAAAAAAAAGTTCATCCAACTTTAATTACTTATGCTATTACTAGTTCATTGATCCCACGCTATGTTACTAGTTAATTGAGCTCATTTATAATACTGACTCATTGGAAATATACTTATTCCTCCATGCCGATGTTCCCTCAAATTCTGTTTCTAATCCTTGCTGCCACTAAGGTTTGCATTCCAACACTTTTTTTTTTATAAAAGATTTACGTAATGTCATGAACATTCAAGCTGTGGTATTGAATCTTGGAAATCAACCATTATGCTTTTGTTTCTTAATGAACGACAGTTGATTAAGAAACTCATTAAAGCAGCTGTTTTTTACATCAAGAGGGAATGCTTCCTTAGGGACTGATGTCAGTGTGATGTCAGTTTGATAACCGATGTTTGAAAACATGATTCACAAAATTGTGTGTTAGGACTTCATTTTTGTCCATGAAGTGTTGATACTACGTTTCGTGTTTGAGAAGATAAGACAGTAATCTAGGAGAGGTTTTTTTTAATTTTAATAAATATAAAAGTCATAAAGATAACTAGTTATACAATAATGTGCGGAAATTTCAGATAATTAATTCATGTTTATGAACAAAATTTATCTCTTCTGGACGATCAACAATATCTTTCAGGTTCACCTTATTTGTTGCAGTCCTGCTATCAAACGCTGACACATAGGAACAGGATACATTTATATCATCGGTGACCAAACTGATTTCTGAGTTATCACTTTGTTTTCATTATGCTGCAATTTTAAAGTATCCTTCTATTGTGTTATCCCAATTTGAAATTCCTGTTTCCCTAACGAGATTGTTGCTGGTGTTATTCTCTAATTACCTTCAGGACTTCAATCGAAAGAATAATTTTTAGTAGTACAACTTCCATGTCCAAGGCATTGGACCAGCCATGGACCTGAGCTTCAACTGTTTCACAATGTGCCTCAATCAAATTCCACAACGGGTATCTGAGATGACAAATTCTCAGTTTCAGGATACTGTTAGATTTTTAAAATCAATCTCAACCATTCTAATTTCAAACATGAATCACTGCATCAGAGCACTTACCTTTTCCTGGGCAGAACATGATCTGTACCTCTCAGTTTTAAAGAGGGGCAGAAATCTCCATTCCCATCACCCACGTAAATATATCTTCTGTCATAGTTTGAGCCCATCATCTCTTTTACTATAGCCCCCTGCTGACAAAATACAGATCCTCCGGTAATTATTCAACCTTTAAAAAACACTTTAAGGTAAAGTGGGTTAAAACGTTGTGAATTAAACAAACCTTGCACATATTGGGAGGGCATAGGGGACAGCCATGAGGTGGCTCGTTGGTGAAGGGATGGTAAGGCTTAATTCTAAGCCGTCCATTTTCCTCCACAGTTGCAGGATTCGTCTTGATAGCTGTGAAGCACCGCAAAAGCCTATGGTGGCCTAGAATTGTATTTATAGAGTACATGTTTGCATCACTCACTATTCTCAAATCACACCTGTTGATCCAAAGCATTAAAACTTAGGTTTCAAACCATACCCTTCAATATTTCATTGGAAAATTTGGATCTAACAAAAAAATGAAATTTGGATCTAACAAAAAAATGAACCAACCTGGCCTGGGTAATACTAAGTACAAATATGGGTTTAAATATTTCTAAAAATTAGACAAGTGTATGATATCCTGATAGGTAAAATGTTCATAGTATATCTTGCCAAAGAGGCAAAGTAATATTGTCAATCCCAGAGATGCTGTAATTAGGCGATTGCATCATTCCAATGAGATTGATAAATAGGCGATATGCCATTGCATCATTCCAATGAGATTGAAGATTTATCCTTGATTGACAACAATGAAGTAAGAATACTAATCAAACCAACCCAAAGTGGATAGGGGAAGACTATGGTGTGAGAAAAAACTGATAAAGCAACATGAGTAATCAAAGAGCATTCGCAGAGAGGATAACAAAATGCAAGCTTTAAAAAGCACCACCCCATAGCGTTGAGCAGTCTGAGGGATGATGCAGTAGCAGGATGCAGAGGAACAGCCTTTACTGCCTTCTCAATATCTGAAACGGATCTTCCTTGAGAATGTGGCTCCCCCATCATCTTGTCCTGCAACATTTGGTGAAATTAGTCATCAGCCCAAAATAAATGAAACCATTGCTGTATTTATTACGAAAATCAAACTCAAAATATTGAAGTGGCCAAAACTCTAAAACTAACTCCCCCATCAAAATGAACAAAAACAGGAATTGGCCAATTGGGTGCTGTAAATGAACTGTTACCATTGAACTGTTCCATGGAAGAGTGGTGAGAAAGGCCTCAAACATGTTAGCAAGCCCAAACTCCATGATGAACTGGTCACAGTCACAGTCAATTAATGTAAGATCAAAATCAAACACAATAACTGTGTTGCTTCCTACTCCTGCCTCAGCATCTCCATGAATGCTTTCCATTGCCACACAGGGAGGAAAGATGAAGCAGAAAAAATGAAGCTTTCTGCTTTCTCAACAAAACTGCATGTATATGCTTCTGCAAATATGAAAGTCCGAGGAGAATGATCAGAATGTTCCTCATACTTCTTCAATTTATGGTTGGTTATCTCAACATTTGCAAACCTAATGGGCTAGCTGGCCTGTACACACCTATTGGTTATTTTGTTACCATGCAAATAAATTTCCCATGGTTGGGTGCATATTCGATGCTTGGTGGGTAATCATTCACAGCCCATAATGCAGTCAATCATTCATCCTCCATAATGCATATAATGTGTGATGGACAGCCAGTAATGCAATTATTTATCCATGGCCAATTGATGATGACAAGATGATGTGGACATCAAATAGGCCAAAGTAACATCTCTCCATGGATGGGATCTTTCCCTAGAGTTTTGGCATGTTTGGGAGTGTTTTGGGCCTATTTTGATGACTTTAGGATGTTCTGGGGGCTATGGGGACTTGTTTGGAGGTGTTTGAAGGTTTCAAGCCTCAAAACAAGTATCTTTATATTTTGGCCTTGCAGAGGAGACGTCCCATCTGTAAGTGAGGTGTCCCATATATAAGTAAGTTAGACGTTCCATCTAGGTTGTAGACATCTTTGCTGAGACATCCCACATGATTTCAGTACGTCTAATTTGAGACCTTTGCACTCAGAAAAGACATCTCTTGTTTCTCATAGATGTCTCCCATGAATTTTAATGGACATTAAATTAAATGATAAATTGAAGGGAAGATGAAGAGAGGCAGAGGGGGGAGCAGGGGGAGAAAGATATAAATAGACTAGTTGGGCCTTCAATTTGAAGAAGAGAGTCTAGAGAAAGAAAGAGAGAGTTTGAAGTGAGTCTAGAAAGACAGAGAGAGTGTAGGGAGGTGAGAGGAGTACAAGGAGAGATAGAGTCTTGGCAAGGTGCCTTGATTATCATCCTTGTGAGTGAGTAATTGCTTTGATTGAGTGTGTGAGAGTTGGATTGAAAGAATTGTGCTTCATTTCATATGTAAATTCTCCATTTGAGCAAGAATAAAGCTCTCATTTTCCTTTTTTTTGGTTCAAATGTGCTATTTTGTGACTTTGATAGAGCTTGGATTGTGGAATCCATGGGAACTCCTCATCATAAAAACCATATATTAGATTTTCTCGACGTATCTGTCATTGTATGATTTTAGTTTTTACGACTCTGCATTCCTGCTAACATTTTGTAGGAATAACTTTTGCTATAAAAAAGGGTGTGAAAGAATAACTTTTGCAACAACATGTTGGGCCTATATGAGAGAGTAGAATCTTATTGTGGGCTCTTGAATAGTTTGTGAGTAAAGTGAAGGCAACTGTTGTTCACATAAGCTCAGATAGTGTCAATACAAGCACTATCTTTTTTGTAATTGTATGGTACAATAGTTATGTTATAATAAACTACAATGTTGAGTATTTAATTGCAGATATTGGAAATATAGTCAATGGTAAAACTATTGTTCATCTCCATCATTTTTTAAACTAGTGTGTTTAGCTTTCATCCCTATGCTTTCTTTTTTCTCATTCTCTACTGTTCATTGTGTTTTAGAAATTTTCTTTAAGCTGACAGAAAGATGTAGGAGCCTGTTTCTTGCTGGGGTCTTTCTCTTTCCCTAGGATATATTATTGTGTTTTTTCTGTTGATTTAATTTTTATAGTTATCACAAATTATCTAAAAATCACAATTGCTATTGGAGCCAAGTTCTTTTGTGGTGTTGTTTGATTTCAGGGTATGGCAAACTTTGCAAAAATCAAAGTTGAAAAATTCTCTGATAATGATTATGAAGTTTGGAGAACGTACATGGTGGATCTTTTTGTTAGCAAAGATCTTTGGAAAATCATTGTTGATTCAAAGGCTCTTGCTGCCACAAATTTAGACTGGAGGCCTTGGATAGAAAGACACAAAGATAGATTCGTTTATGTCTCTCATTTGGTGTTGGTCAATGTTTCTGGAGTTCTAACCGCCAAAGACCTATGGGACAAATTAAAAGATTTGTACTAAACAATTCCTCATTCTCATTGAGAGTGAGATTTATATGTGGTGTCGTTAGGTGATGACACAAAAAGAGTTTCTTGGTATATTGATTTTGGTATTTCCTATCACTTTACCTACACTTTGAATGGTTTTGTGAATACTTTGTTTGTAATTTGGGTGTAGTCAAACTAGGTGATGATGGTCTTTGTGATGTTGTTAGGTATGGTTAGCTAAGTTAACAGATGTCCATCCCATGCTATAAATATGGTTATAATGAAGCCTTTAAAGCAATGTGTTTGGCCTTTATCCCTATGCTTTTTTTCCCCTTCACTACTGCTGTTCCTTGTGTTTCAGAAATTCTCTTTGAGCTGACATAAAGATGCAGAGGCTATTTCTTGCTGGGTTTTTTTTTGTTTTTCCAAGATATATTATTGCATTTTTTCTGTTGATTTATTTTTTACTGTTATCACAAGAGATATCTAAAACTCACACAGTTCTCCATTAAATGTCAAAGTTTCCTTGTCAGATGGATGCATGCATGCAAAGGAAGGCAGATCGAAGCAGCTTCTGGAGCCATTTCCTGTAGCTAATTCCTGTACATGTATAGTTATCCTGTTACAGAGAAATCAATTTTTAGATTTATCAAGGCCCAAAAGATTACCTCATTTCTCGAGTAAAGTTTCATTTATTTAAAGGAATTTCCTCTTGTTCCAGGTTGGATTATCTGCCGTCGTGGTAGATCTCCTCGATTTTAAAGTTTGACAGGCATAATGAGTCCTCCTAACTGCTAAGATGCGAAGAATCCTTCCATATCCGAGGTACATATTTTTATTATAACTGTATTTAAACTGGGGTCGTCTGAGATCTGCGTCGATCTTTTATTTTTTATTTATTAAAAGTTAGCCGATCTGCGACGCCGCGATTATTGGCTGCATGTTTTTAACAAAACGAACATTTGGCAGCCTAAATAAGAAACAAATGATGCTCATCCAAAGACGCATCGGTACGATTGAATTGTAAATTAACAATCTGGGCTGGGTTGCGAAAGGTTTCAAACAAAAAAGAAAGAGGAGAAAACAGAGGACACTGTCGAATCATTATGTCTGTCCAAAAGGAACACAGCTACCCCTGTCAGAAGTATAAGATAATAAGAAACCAAAGTTTGAATGGTTAACAAAAAATGTTTCAGCTTCAACACTTCCAAAAGTTGTAATGAAGTAAAATCCATGTAACGATCAATCCTAATCTAAAGTAGGCCAACACTACGTTGTCAATATATATTTTTATAATATATTTAAGTAGCTAATATATCATAATCATCATAATGCTATTTCCGTTGGCCCTGTTAATATGTAGCATGTCAAGTTGAGATATGTTTTAGCATACCCCTTAGCATGGAACTTACGATTGCTAAATGATATACCCCTTAGCCTTAGCATGGAACTTACGATTGCTAAATGATAGTAGTATATATATTAGCATAGTATATTTAAATTGATTTTCATAACTTGTTGTGTATGTAATGCTTTTAAATTTATTTTTTTAGCAAAGTTATTTGTATATCTTAAAGAATCATCATGTGGAGCTTTAATGCTCATCCTACCACATGAGGTTCTAAGAGGGTCAATGGATAAGCAAAAGCCCACCTTTTTCAAGTGATTGTGTCCAAGTGTAGACTTACATCTTTCAACTTGAGAAACAAGCACCTTACCATTACTACAAATGATGATCCCTAGCTACGTGTCTACCTAATACCTTTAAATGTGTATTTTTATAGGTGGATGTCAAAACTCCAAAAAAATACCTTGAATGTGACCTGAATTGACAACCTCTTACTAGCACATCCTTGTAAAACAATGAACTAACTATTTAAGCTAGCTCTCATTGATTTAAGTATTACATATCTCAGTATAATGTACATCAACCTTACTTTATCAGTAAACCCTTATTAATGTATCTTGGTTATATCTATACTATATGTATTAGCTAGTCATGGTGGCTGTTGCTATTGTTATGTGACAATGGGGTCTTCGGAAAGTTATTTCACATATTATTTTAGCCCAGGGCTTTTAAAGTTCAAGATGGACTACATTTTTAACTCCAACTACTTGAAACCTCTTTGGACTAAGTTCACAATGACTTAAGGGTAGAATCCTCGCAAAGATCAAGGTTAGATCATACATGACCAATTGAATGCTAAAAACTACAACAGGGAAGATGGTCAAATTTGGAATCTCCATAAAATATAAACTTTATCCAACTTTGAGGCCATGCCATATTGCTAATTTATTAAACCCCCACAATATCATTAGTTAATTGAGCCTATTTCATACTAATTGATTACACCCATTCATATTACTAATTGATTGGAAAAATACATATTCATCCTTCCTAATGTACTTCTTTTGGTTTCTATCCTTGCTATTGCTACGAAAGTTTGCATTCCAAATTTCCAATGTATATCTACTTTCATATAAATTCATGTAATTTAAGAAACATTCAAGCTTTGGTATTGAGCCATTGGAATCAAATTTTGTGTCAATTTTTGGTATTCAAAGGATGCAAAAATAACTTATTAAGCAACTCATTAAAGGAACAAGTGACTTGGAGGCACTATATATGATATCAGACAACTGTCCAATAATTTAACAAGTTAACGATGTTATTGGGATAAAAGTACAGTGATCATCAACTTGTTCTAGCAATGGTTTCTTCTATCATGTTAAAAATTTTTGAGTTTTAATGAGCAGTTTGAAAATTATTTAAAAGGTTAGATATGCATAGACGCATATAAGGGAAGGCTTCCTTAAGGGTGATTTTGGTTAACTTTGTTTGCCAGCATGGCTTAAGAAATTTTGTGTAGGATTTCTTTTTTATTCATGGTAGTGTTAGACAATAATCCTTTTAATGCTATAACTACATCATAAAGAAGAGTAAACATTTCTTAGGAAAAATTCAGAGATGTCACAGAATATTGTGCAAGAATTTAGGATGGTTAATTCATATTTATGAATGCAATTTATCTGTTTTGCAGGACTAACAGTATGTTCAGATTATTCAGCGCATTTGTTCTATTATCTAATGTTGACACAGGATGATAAGGCAAAACACTTTATGAAACAGGATACACTATATCATAATTGACTAAAGTGATTTTTCAGTTATCCTTTCTGCAATTTCCTCTACATTATGCTGTCATTTGAAAGTATCCTTTTATGGTTTCACCCCAACTTGAAATTTAATTTGCTGCTAGTGATACTCTCCAACCAACTTCAGAATTTCAATCTAAAAAATAATTTTCAATAGTACCGCTTCCATGTCCAAGGCGTTAGACCAGCCATGTACTTGAGCTTCAACTATCTCATGATGTGACTCAATCAAATTTCACAGTGGGTATTTGACATGAGAAATTCAAAATTTCAAAATATTGTTAGATTTTTACAATCAATCTCAACCGTTTTAATTTCAAACATGAATCACTGCATCAGAGCACTTTTTTTTTGGGCAGAACATGGTCTGCAGCTCTGAGTTTTGAAGAGAGGCAGAAATCTCCATTTGCATCACCCACATAAATATATATTTTGTCATAGTTTGATCCCATCATTTCCTTTATGATAGCTCCCTGCCAACAAATTCACACCCACCTTTAACAGTTATTTCAAACTTTAAAGAAACTGAACAGTAAAGCCGGATAAAACGTTGGGAACTAAGCAAACCTTGCACATGTTAGGGGAGCAGAGGAACAACCATGAGGTGGCTTGGTTGTGAAGGGATGATAGGATCTAATTCTAAGCCGTCCATTTGCCTCTACAGTTGAAGGATTCGTCTTGATTTCTGTAAAGCACAGCAGAAGCCAAACTTCTCCATGACAAACAGGTTAGATAAAGTACAGGTTGAAGCAAAATTTGATATATGTCAGATAATGTATTAATTGACTGTGACTGTGACCAGTTTGTCATGGAGAAGTGACTTGGAGAAGTTTGGCCTTGCTCACTATCCTCAAATCACACCTGTTTATCTAACATATATCCACTTTTGCTTCAACCTGTACTTTTTAATATTCCTTGAAGTATTTTGACCCAATGAAAATTAAAATGCGCATCACTATTATGTGAAGAAAGAGGTTGTTAAGGAGATTGCATAATTGCAATGAGATTAATGAAAAATTCTTGATTGACAACTATGATGTCAATGACGATTCATAAAACAAAGTAAGTAATAAAAGAGCCTCAGTCATGCGGATAACCCAAAAAAAAATAAAATATTGTAAAATTTAAAAAGCTCAACCCCAAAGCGTGGAGGCGTTTGAGGGCCGACACAGTAGGCGGATTCACGGTAACAGCCTTTGCTGCCTTCTCAATATCTGAAATTGATTTTCCTTGAGCATGCAATACCCCCATCATTTTGTCCTTCAACATTTAGTGAAAATGAGTTGCAGCCCAAAATAACTAGAAACCAGTGCTATATTTTTATTATGAAAATCAAACTCAAATAGACTGAAATGGGTAAAACAAAATACACCATCAGAATCAACAGAAACAGGAATTGGTCAATTGGGCGTCGCAATAGAAGTGTTCTTCAAGTGTTCTATGGAAGAATGGTGAGAAAGGCCTCAAATACGTTAGCAAGGCCAAACTTCTCCATGACAAACAGGTCACAGTCAGAGTCAATTAATGTGAGATCAAAATTAAACATAATAATTGTGTTGTTGCCTACTTAAACACAATAATTGTGTTGTTGCCTACTCCTGCCTCTGGATCTCCATGTTTGTTTTCCATTGCCACAGAGAAAGACAGGAAGAAGCATATAGCAGGAGAAAGACCAAAAGGGTGAGCAGAGAATGAAGCTTTCTGCTTTCATCAGAGAGATTTATAGCAACAAAATTGCAGCATACATGCTTCTCCAAATAAGAAAGTTTGGGGAGAATGATCAGAATATTGCTCATTATTGTTGATAGTTGGATATATGCTTCTGGTTCCTTTTGCATAATGCACTGGTTGTGGTGCTGCACAGTATCTGCAACAGTATCTCAATGATTTCAACGCTTCCGGGCTAATTTTATTATGTCTGACGTACATCAGAACCTCATTGGTGTTGATTGCTATAGTGGATTCTTCTTTTTCATTACGTGGACGGCACAATGGAGGACAGAATACCCATTTTTATCTTAGAAGCCATACACAATGGAATCCATGAGGTTGTTCACAGGCTCCTGGGATTCTTGTCGTTGAAATGAGATTACAAGCTAATTAATCATGCTTTTATCAAGGCCAGTATGAAGATCAGGACGTGATACATTGTTTAATGTTAAACAAGTGTTTTTAATTAAAATTGAGCCTATCAATTTAGTATTAAACCAGTTCAATTTCAACATCTTAAACTGTTAATTAAATCTATATCAAAAGTGTATATGAAGAAGGAACTTGGTTGAGTTACGAAATGATTAAGGTGAGATTTCATCATCTAAGTTCCACCATTCATTCATCTATCCATCCACCCATCAATCCTAGCAAGCTGATTACACCTTCCACGTTGGTTAACATTGGGCAGATTCATATCCATGGCGTACACAGAATGGCAAGCATACATCGTTGATCATGCCTTTGTCTTTGGGATCTCTTTCACATCTTCTGTGGCTCAACTGCCACAGCCCCTCAGAAAAGCTAATCGTGATTGATTTTCGTTGTTTTTTTTTGTTTTTTGCGCCTACAGCAGAGGTCAAGCTTTCTATTCAATTCCGACACGTGCCAGACAGCACTGCCATGGCTTTACTGTGTCGATAAGAAGATTCGAAGATGAAGGTCCCAGCCGTCCAATCGAAAATTAATGTTTTAATTTGCACTTAATTGGAGGTGTTTGATGAGAGAAGTTTCCTAATTTTTAGCTTAGGTAGAACGCGTGGAGTTAACATGCTTTGATCCCAATATGGCATATATTTCCAGGAAGATTCTAATTTACTCAATAAACAAAAGAAAATTTTAGAGGTAGGAATGCATTAAACGAAAGAGCCCTCCATCTTAATCTTTCTTTTTAAGTAATCTGCATTGTTTACAAGGTAATCATTCATTAAATCGTTTGAAAATTTTTAGGGATCTGCTGGCCTTTTTTCTGAAATTACTATAATCAATTTATTATACTTTCATAATTGCAGCTTTCAAAAAAGCTGTTATTATCATTTAAAATTGTTATTTGGAACATGTACTTAGCAACTCTGATAATTCATGATCGGGAATAATATATATAGTTCAAGAAATTCAAGAGTATTTTTGATAGAGATTGATTTTTAAAAAGCCATTGTTCAATCAATAATAATCAAATTTCTGTTATGTAGATGGTTGTAAGATTGAATTGTATTAGGAAAATTAAATACAATTGACTGTAATATACATGAAGAATGCTCTTTTCTCATGAAACTCTAACCACTATCATTCCAGGAATAAAGATAATAGCAATCAAACAAAAAAGTATTTGCAAAGAGCATTCTTCATGTATACCATTTGAGATAATAGCAATCATGAGATAATACCATGAGAATAAAGATAATAATTCGTAACCATCATTGGAATAAAGATTTGCAATGATGGTTACGAATTAAAAATATTTTAAAAGTAAATATAGAAATAAAAAACATAATAACTAATTGCAAATCTTTCATCTATTTAATAAAGCAACTCTACTTTCACTTAAATTGTTTTCTTTTTTAAGTTAAATTTAAAAATTTTTAACATCTTTTGGACTTCGCAAAAGTTTGTTGCTAAAATTCATAGCAATATATTTGACATTTACAATATATTTTTAAAACAAATAATTGTTATTCAGTGGCCAAACTATTTTATAAATTTTAAAATTATACTTATATTAAAAATAAGCATATCACCATTTTCTTTTATTATACCATGTAAAATAAAATTTTCACATGTATTATGTTGCAATAGTGAAGTAAAATCTACTCCTTGATTATCTCTCTCATTGAATCTCCAATCAAGAAATTTGTAATTGGTTGCTTCTTTGATATGCTTAAGTCAATAAAATTGATGAGATGTAACCAATTAATTGTTGGTCACTTATATTAGTTAGGCTATTCATTATCCTTACTTGTTGATGAGTGGCGAGGTACCCCTACACTCAACCATACGAATTCAAGTGTTACACACGTGATCCGGTCGAACTCCGCAGACGGACTAGTTGTGGCATCTAAATAGTTAGCCTTAGGTTACAGTTCGCTGTCTTTCCACTTGGACTAGTATTAGCTTGGTCACGTATGGTTTAGTCCAGAGTGAGGTGTATGATG
>MNCI01001939.1:80562-91865 GCA_015680685.1 Gnetum montanum | reverse complement strand
GGGGTGGTTGGTTGGGGATGACCTATTTATAGGTTGCGGCGACGTGATATCGCGTATGCAATATCATGTCGGCTACGATATCGCGTACGTGATATCACAACCCTAGTCACATGAGGTACAACAAAAATACCAAATTTTTAAAGGATTTTCTTGAAATGAACATTGTAAGCTAAGGACATTAGGTTATTATGAAGGAGTTCTAGGGTAATTCCATCAATTCTAAAGGCACAATTAATGATGATAGTGTGGATTTTATCAATAAAACCTTGGGTGGTAAGAAAAAGGTTATGTGATGGTTCATGGGAACGTTGAAATTCAAAGGGGTAATAGTAAGGAAAGAATGTTATGAAAAAATAAGCTGAGGGTGAGAAATGGTGTGTGTGAGCTATATCATAAGTGAGAATTACAAAAGATTACACAAGTGGAACCTCCCCAAAGCAGGTTCTAACCTATAATGCCCTTGTGTAACCACACTTAAAGTGTCCATGGGCACTAGAAGGGTTAAATGTAATTCACACTAATTCCACAAAACACACACATGTAAACATCATCAAAATGAGGTAAGAATTCTATATTACACATGACATGAGCTACAATTACATGAATAGTGAGATGAGACGAACTACAGAAGGGATTGCAGAGATTGGGACATGAGGTAACTGACTAGGGCACAGTGAATCCTACATGTAAATCATGATTAAGGTGTCATTAACCCGTTGTTCTAAGATCAGGACCAAGTCCATTCTTCTAATCAGTGACATCACATTGTTTCATCTCATGATAAGCAACTATGAGAGTACCATAACAACAAGGCGTACGATCACTTGGCATTTTATTCAAGGGAGGAGTGACTTTTGTTTTTTGGCACTTCCTTCTTTTCTTTCATTTTTTCTCTTTTTGAATACTGAATCCAGAGAAGCCACCAACCTTCAGGCATGGATGCATGTCTTTCCAGTGGGACCCCCTAGGACAACATTGGATTTTTGACTGCCCTTTTGATTACTCTTACTCCCATTTTTTGTTAGATCTACAAGGATCTTAGTACAACCATGTTGCATGATAACTCCTAGAGAGGTCACCAAAGAGAATCCACAAATCCCCTTGATATCACACCCTAATCATTCCCTCTTGGTCCATCCTTCTTCATTCTGGGTACAATGAACAAAAAATTAATTTTAAGTTTTAAGAATGTCAAGAATATTACTATACCCTCGAATAGAACCTCTTATTTGTAGAATGGATGAGTGGGTGTAATGGGTTCACTATCCACATAATTGATCACTCAAGACTTAATAACATAGAACACACCTCAACCAACAATCCACATGAGTGTTTTATTCATAGAAGAGATTACTTATAAAAAGACAGAACTACCAAAAAGACAAAAAGATAAAACAAGAAGTTGAAAAAAAATGAAAAATTGGAAAACAAAAAATTGTAAAATTAAAGAAAATAAAAAGTGGTTATTAATCCTGCTTGTTATTAGAATGGGGGATATCCCCCATAACTAATCGGTTGAGGATGACAAGGATTAATAAATGTAAGATGAGGATTCTTGCATGTTTGAAATATTGGGGCCCAGTCATACTTACCCCATTGGGGTTCACACACTTAATTATAATATGCATAGTGGGAAAATTTATATGATGTAGTTCCCGGATAACGAGTTGGCCCACTATGATATTTGGGACCATTAGATGGTATGCAAGGATTGGGATGTTGCCTTCCATGATTGTGTTCATTGGGCCATATGGTTGTTGGAGTGTTAGTTGGTGGCCTTGATGAAGTAACATGAGGCATTAGGTTCTAAGATAAGGATGCACCATAGTGTTGGACTTGTGCTGAGTCGGAGGGTGCAGTGGCCTTGGAATTGTGTTGTCCCTTCTTGCAATCATGTTTAAAGAAGGGACGCTTTTGATATTGATGAGGCCTCTCACTGCTATTAGCAGTAGTAGCACAAGTAGCATTCGTGGGTTGTTGCGGTGGTGTAGACACCTTAGGAACAGTTGGTGGCAATGTGGAAGGAGGGAAAGTATGAGAATGCTGAAAATTAGGAGGAGTATACAAGGTGGTGGTTGTGTTGAGGGCATGGGTTGATAGTATTGTGGAGAATAGTAATATGGTGCGATAGAGTATGGTGGCCCAGTTGGAGAAATAGGATGTTGAACAAGATAAGCATTTTGGTTTGGATGATACGAAGGGTGTCTCTAGTTTAGTGGTGGTCTCCCCCACGACTGGGATTGTTGCCATTGTGATCGAACATAGTATCTCTGTATGAACTCTAGATGTAACATGTTTCCTCAATGCTCATGTAAATGTAACAATATTGGGCATTGACCCTTGGGGTGATCATATAGGCATATGTTGCATTCATATGTATGATTGGAAGTTGAGCTCTTATTTTCCTTATCCCTTCTTTCCAATTGTCTAATGTTTTATCCTGCTTCTTGGATTGTCAAAACTTTATCTCCAATAATGTTGATAGATTCTCCACACTTTTGATATGTCCATTTCAACATCTTATTGATCTTTGCCTCGACTTCTTCCAATGATTGTTGTTGTACCAGCAAAGATGATGTTTCCACCTTGAGATTGGTTGATCTCTCCTTTTTATGATCATGGACCTTTGTTATGTTAAGATTCTGGTCCTATTGATGTTTTTCAACACTCTCCCATCTAGTCATCTCTTCTTCTTATTTTGCTACCCGCTTAACAAGCTCTTGGACTTGATGGGTTTGTAGTTCATATAGTTGACCTTGGGCATGCATTCCTAAGGTCTCTTTTGTTTCATTATGTAGTCCATTAATGATATGGTACATTATCCTTTCCTTGGAGAACCCATGGCCTGGACAGTTGTTTAATAGTGCATAATATCTTTCTAAGGCCATGTCCAAGGGTTCATGTTGTGCTTGTTTCCATCCTTGGATTTGTTTCCTCAAGGCTGACACTCTTGCGTAGGTTTGATATTTTCATTAAAGACTTCTACCATTGTTGATCAATGTCATATTGAATTTGGTTTTAACGATCTATACCATACTTTTGCTTGGCCAATGAGTGTCATCGGGAAGAGCTTAAGTTTTTGCCAACTGTTATCAATATTTTTCCACATGCAGGCATCATAGAAGGCTAGTAAATGTTGTTGTGGATCTAAGTCATAGCCTCCTAAGAAATGGGAAAAGTTCTTTAAATCAAGCCAGGGTAGACGACTCTCTTTACGATGCCTACGGGAGATTCAAATACCCTCTTGTATTTGCGTTAAGCTTGTGGTGGCTAGTAGGGGTTCATTGTCATCCTGTAAGTTATGCTTTCATGCATTGGGATGATGTTGCTTTCGTTCATATTTATAAGAAACCCCCACTTCAAGTTGTGTACTCCAATCTTCATCGTCATATAGTTCATTGGTTCTCCAATGAACTTCCTCATTATTGTAATCTTGTAGGAGAGGCATTGTTGTGGAGTTGTGTGTGAAGCTATTTGTGACTTTTTATAGTTATTTCTTCTTCCTAAGATATATATTGTTAAGTCCTATATAGCGACCTTGTATGATATAACTAATCTAGATAACTAGCACCGTCCCTGACAACGGCACCAATGATGAGTGGTGAGGTACCCCTACAATCAGCCATACAAATATGAGCATTACACATGTGATCTGGTCAAACTCTGCAGATGGACTAGTTGTGGCATCTAGATAGTTAGCCTTAGGTCACAGTTTGCTATCTTCCCACCTGGACTAGTATTAGCTTTGTCATGTATGGTTTAGTCCAGAGTGAGGTGTATGATGTGGTTTCTAATCTAATGCTACTCCTAAAGGCAATGGAAAGTAATATTAACTAATCTAGGAGAGAGAGGATGAGAGAGTCTAAACTAGCCTAAGTGCGATGAGTATCCATTCCTTAATCATCTGTACACATCTTGGACCTCATGTACAACTACCACTGGGATTACCAAGCGCATGGCCTAGGTATGCTACTGGGTTACCAAGTAGTCACACTTAAATGCTCGTGATTAAGTTGTACTCATTCTATGTTACTAGGAGATAAGGGTAAGAGAGATTAACTAAGAAAGTTGTAAATAATAATGAAATAAATAATTAATTAAACTAAGTGAATGCTACAATGATGGAGTAATCTCAATCTTTATTGCCAGTCATGTGCATGTCCAAGTACGTCACACTGTGGGCATACACTAAGAAATAATTCTAAGTCTAAGGAGGCAAAACTACAAGAGTTTGGCTAAGGAACTAAAAATTGGATCGAGACAAGGGAGAGCCACCTCTTATTTATAGAACTGGTGGTGGGCTATGATATCGTAACTGAGCATGCGATATCATGATCGCCCAAAGCACGACTCATCACTTGTCAAGCACTTATATTCAGTTAGAGTAATCATTATCCTTACCTATCGAAGTTAACTCATTGAATACCTAAAATTACAGGGCATACGACTATTTAAAAGAAATGGATAGAGATAATAGATGTAGCAAGAAATTCACTTATCAAGAAGAATACAATCTCCCCACTTTTCCATGGTTGTTACCCTTCACATTGAGGGGGTTTTCCATGTAAATCTATCCCTCATTTCATGTTTTTCTTCTGTGAACAATTGCGTGAGTGAATTTATTTTTTAATTCTAGGTTTTAAGCACAAGTGCTATTAGAGGAAAGTTTATTGTAGATTGTTGGTATTGTATTGAATATAGTGGACAAAGTATAGATTTAAAAGCTTATAGGTTCCTATTGGTAGATTTGGAAAATTATAATGATAGATATTCTATATTAGAAGGAATGTGAAGCTCCCATCATAGAGTGGACAAAAAAAAAAAAAGCCTCACAACTTTTCCCAAGAAGAGTAGGATAAGTTGGATTAAAAAGCTCTGTCTTTGATCAAAACTTGTTTGATGAAATTTTGTACACAATTACTAAGGAGAGTATAATAGAAGGTGATGAGTAGCAAGTACCCCTATGCCCAACCATATGAATCATAAGCGTTCATGCACGATCTAGTCGAATTCTGTGGATGGGACTAGTTGTGGCATCTAGATTGGTAAACATCGATCGTAGGACACTGTTTGCTCACTTGGACTAGTGGTAGCTTTGTCATTTATGGTTTAGTTCAAAGTGAGATATATGATAATTGATGTTATTAGGCCCATTTTACTCTTAGAAATAAACATAATTGGAAATGAAATTTAGTCCTAAGTCTAAGTAATGATAGTAAGGTAAATCTACTCTAGCCTAGAGTGAGGAGCATCCTATCCTAGTTTATTGTACACATCTTGGGCTCATGTAATCATTACTGGGTTACCAAGTGTTATGCTACTGGGCGAACCAAGTTGTAACACTATTGGGATTACTAAATGATTACACTTAAATGCTTGAAACTAGTTGTATTCATTCCACTTTATTAATAAACAAGTAAAGTAAAATACTTGGAAATGTGAATGATTATCTAGAAAGCAATAAAAACTATGCTAAGTAAAACTAAAAAACTAAGTGGATGCTACAATGATGAAAAGTAATCTCAATCTTTATTTTCGAACATGAACTATATTCAAGTACACTTCACTCAAACAAAGATTCTATATAACTGCTCAACACCACACTACGGGCATTCACTCTATTGCTAAAACTATGTAACAAAATTGCAAGAATCTACCTAAGGATGAAATAAAAGTTCTTTGGATCATGTGCCAAGTGCTATATTTATAAGCAAACATGCATCCTACAATATTTTTTATATGATAATGTATCATGAGATACGATATTGAATCTATGACATCGTAGATACGATATCATAACTATGATATTGTTGGTGGACAAAAATTGACTTTTTTTTCAAAAAAATGTAATATAGCATTAGCGATATCCTGGCAAACTGATGATTCATTGAAGGCTTATGGAAAACGTTAATCAAGCTTTACAAACAACCATTAAAAGTAGACAAAGTTTATCAAATAAGGAGATTATTTAACTTGAACATGAAAGAGAATATACGGTGGCTTAGCATCTCTTTAGATTTAACAACTGTTTTTCATAGCTAAAAGCATTAAAGGTAGTGTTGGATGATGAATTTAAATCATTTTTTAGTCTCTTTTATTCCAAATAGTTAGGAAATAATAGTTACAACAATTAGTGCAACATGTCCAACACTAGATTTTGATACTACTACGGTAGTCTTCATGGGTGTTGAAAAGAAAAAAGGCAACCATGTAATTGACGTCATTTGGAGGAGATGCTTTAAATATTAAAAATAGAGGAAGATCATAATAACAAGAAATTTAAGGTAGGGATGATACTAGAATCAAGAGTAGGTCACATTCATAAAGCAAAGAAAGAGGTTGTTGGTGTTGTCACAAGCCTAGGTAGTTGAGAAGAAATTGTTGTATTCTAAAGGAAAAAAAAGCAAATAAAAGGTGGCTACTTCTCAAGAATCATCAAGTAACCAAAATAATGATGAAGTTCATGTAAATTTGATTACTCTTAATAATACTCTGTGTGAAAGTGAGTTTTATCAATCTAATGAATGGATAATGGATTTTGGAGCATCATTTCATGTATGCTCATAGAAGGAATATTTTAGGTCATTTATAGAAGTTGAAAATACTTATGTTTAGTTGGGTAATAAACATGAATGTCCAATAAAAGGTATTGGTGATGTGTTAACCTAGAAGGAAGATGGAAGATAATTACCTCTTAAAAATATTATGTATGTACCAAATTTAAAAAGAAATTTGATTTCAATAGGATAGTTAGATGTTGCTAGTTTTAAAACTATATTAGAAGAGGGTCATTGGAAGATCATAAAATAAATCATGACTATCCTAAAAGAAGATAAAATATGCTCTTTATTTAATAGTGTTGCCTTTTTTAAACATCTTTTGACACCACCTAAGAGTCCTAGGATAATAATAAGGGAAAGCAAACTTAATGTGGACTATGCCTCAAAGCTTAGAGTACCTAAAAATAGATTATAGGAGCACACAAATTGTTAGTTAAAGGTTAAAGGCACATCATATATGCCATAAGTAAACAAATACGAAACTAGACAATGAGACGTACACACCCATATAAGTGTGAATACACACACATGATATAGGTTCCCTTAGAAAGCTAAGATGCATTCCTACTCTAAAACATCCAAACCTCACTATGAAGAGAAGGGTAGTGGCTCAAGCTAGGGAGGTGAAGCCTTCCCAACAAGCCTACATATCTTTGTGACAAGGTTCACAAAGGAATCAAAGCCCATGTATTTCTATAGTGATGGTTAAGATAACATAGAACCTGATAGGATCTCCACACTCCTCTAGCCCCCATTCTAAAGGGAAAAAACCTTTGATCCACTAACAAGGCATGTTTTCCTACACTCTTCCCCACTTGAAAGAAGTGATGTTCTTAAAGTGTATGCTTTCTCAAACATGAAGAGTCTTAATAAATATTAAGACACTTCAAGAAAATAGAAGCCCTCCTAAAAATTATAGACACGAAGGTCCAATAACTAGGATTCTTCAACCATAAAGCATAGAGTATTAAACTCAACGTATCATCCAACAGAGGCTTAAAGAAGTTTACACAATGCAAGTTTAGGAGGAAAAGGTTTACTGTGTTTCATGAAAATTGTACCAACATTTCTACCTAGAACCAAATCTACTTACTTAGCATGCAAGCCAATCCTTCTATGAGCAAAGGGATGCTACTTTGTACCTTGGGGAAACCACTTCCCATGCTTAGTAATAGTCTTTTAATAGTAGGTGTAGGGATATTGGAATTCTAGCCTCATTGTGGCATCACCAAACTCCTTAACTAGAAGAGAATACATACTAATTTTTTGCCTCTCAGAAGTGATCCATCTTGAATTAACTTTAGCACCTTCCAACTTGTCATTCATTCACCAATAAGTTTTTTAGGCTATACTGTAACTCTCATCAGGAAGCAGCTACCTCTATTTGACCACCTCTATACATCCATAAGGGTAAATCAATGTGATTCTTTGCACAAAATTTTAAAATGAAATCGTTCTTGTTCCTAAGAGCTTGCTACTCCTTCCAAGTATCCTCCTCTAAGGATGTGCCCTAAAATGTACCAAGAATTCAACCTTTTGATCTGGAATGTAACCTACGATGTGCAAGTTGATGAAAAAAATCAATTTTTTAATCCTCAACTACCTCAATGTTTGGAGGTTCCATGGACCTCAATGTTGTTAGATTAGTCTCCCCTAGATTAAAATTTTTGAGCATTGAAACATGGAACATAGGATGGTATTTGGCTAGATATGCTAGTAGTTGCAATTTGTATGCTACTAGGTTAACATGAGTAAGCACCTTGAAAGGCCCATCTTAATGCCTAAAGAACTTTTGGCTGGCTCCCTTCTTTGGTCTTATCTAATCCTCATAATCCATCTTCAACAAAGTCCACTTGCCAGTAGCAAACTACAATGGTTTCCTCCTATTTTCTACATGCTTTTTTATGTGATGGATAAATTTCTACAAGTATAACCTCATAACTTGGATATGATTCACCCAAGATTTGATGAATTCATCCATCGAATGATTGAAACATTGATGTAAGTTTTGCACTAATTGAAAGATTGATGGCTACCTTTCAAAGACTAACTATACCAAAGAGAATCGTATGGCTAAGGACTTCTAAATGTTGTAGTTGAACTAAACCATAGGTAGAATAGCTAGCTAATTCATCTAATTGAATTGGATAAAGTATCTCAAATGCTCATCCACAACTCTATTAACCAATTCTATCTATCCATCTATTTGTAGATGGTACCTTGAGAACATCCATAGTTTCATTCCCAACATTTTGAATAAGTTTCACCAAAAATCATCCATGAAATGGGAGCTACAATATGAAACAATGCTTGAAGACAACCAAAAGTAGAACATGATGTTCTTAAAGAACAAGGATGCCACATTGTCAACCATGCAAGAAGTAAAGCATAAGATGAAGATAATATGCTTTGAAAACTTATTCGCAACTACAAGGACGTTGGGAAATCCCTATATTGTTGGAAGTCCTATGATAAAATTCATGGAGATGGTCATTCATAGCTCTATAATTTCTAAAGGGTGAAATAGGCCTCCTATCTTCTCATTATAACTTTTATCCTACTAACAAATCAAACAACTCCATAGAAAATTTGTTACATCAACCCCTAATTTAGGTTCATATAAACTTTAGTTCACTAATGCCACTATCCACTGGTGTCCTAAATGATGCACCTAGAGAGTGTTGTGGAATTCATTAATGATTTGATAATGTGATGCATCCCAATCAAGAACATAAATATCATTATACTTAAATATGAGTAGAACATTAACTTCACTAGAATTTGAGCCACCATCTTCGTGAACTAGCTACAACAACTCTTGAGAATGCTGATCATGATGCAATTCATCCTTGATATTTGCCAGAGTTTATGGTCAACCATAACCCAAGAGTTATTGGGGTGCCAAAAAACCTTCACTGAGTGTACTTGAGGATATCTACTTCAAGCATTTGCTACAACATTCTTTCTTCCTATTCGATAGACATATTGAAGATTAAACTCTTATAATAGGTCTAATCATTAAGCTTGCTTCAGTTTCAATTTGGATTCATTGAGGAGGTAGTTTATGGTAGTGTTGTTAGTTTTAACCATCACAGGAGCACCAAGAAGATAGTGTCACCATGTGTGAAGATAATGCATGATGGTGAATTTCTCATTTTCATGCATCGACCATGACTTCTTTGTCCGATTTAACTTCTTGGACTCAAAATGCCATTGGATGATTATGTTGCAAAAGAATCCTACTAATTGCCTCATCTAAAGCATCTATATGAACTTCAAATGGTTTTGAGAAGCTAGAAAGGACCAACATGAACTGAGTTATGAGGATCATCCTAATTTTATTGAAAGCTTCATAAAACTAGTTACTCCAATTTTAGGAAACATCCTTCTTTTGCAAGTTAGTTAAGGTTACTATCACTACAAAGAATCCCTAAACAAACTTTTTATAATAACTTTTTGTAACACCTACTTTTACATCAATTTATAATATGAATGTAATAGTATGTGATTTTAATATATACTATATCTTGGATGTACTTGGAATGCTTAATAAATAAGTCATTTTGAATGTTTATGAGGCAAAAGTAGTTATTCCATTTTTATAACAGTGCATGACTCTAAGAGCCAAGACAATATGAACTTAGGAAAAAGTAAACATATCATGGTAAAATATGGTAAATGAATAGTAACTTTGGTAAAAGATGGTAAATGAGTAGTAGCCTTGGTAAATGAATAGTAACTTTGGTAAAATATGATAAATAAATAGTAATCTTGGTAAAATAAATAGTAACATCAGTAAAGTAAATAGTTATTTTTGTAATATAAATATAAAAGGTGAAAATTTGGTAGGTGGGGAGGAGAAGTTACTAGAAAAAGAAGACTTTATGAGAAACTTCTAATGGAGGTGATATCTTCTAATCACCAACTACCCAAAGTACTCTTTAGAACTTAAGAGATATCTTTCATCTTAGGCCTATAAATACCTCCCTAGCCCTACTCTGGATACACAAGTAAGAGAAAGAAGAGCCACTAGGAAGAGGAAATGTGCATAAGGACTAGGAGCATAAGAAAATTAAAGAAGAAGTTCTCCAAGAGGATTCCTAAGGTTTGGGTAAGTCTATCTCCTACCCTTTCTTTAACATAACTAATTATATATATGTCTGTGTGTACATGTTTGTTCATACTCTCTTTATTTAGGTATGGCTCTTTAATCCTTAAGTCATACATCACACTACTCTATTTTAAGATTATTTTATCATGCCAAATGAACATTGTTAGGAATAATCATTTATAAATGAATAATCCAAATAATCTCTTGATATGTGCATATGTGTGATGGTTGATCTTGTAAATTAAGAACTACATGGCCTTGATTCCTTGTATTCTCTATAAGGATATGTAGGTAGCCAAGGTCATGGCCCTTGGTGTGGGAACCCTACCTTTTTTGTATAAGAGAGTTTTGAAAATAGTTTGATTTAATTTATCTTTTCTTTATGAGCACCTATAGATTGGCAAGTATAGATAGTTGTTGTAATTGTTGCTTTGATGCATACTTTATAAATGTGATTTTACTTTAAGCTTAATTATTCTTATGTTGATAATACCTTTGATAGTCATGGGAATCTCATTACATAATGTGCGTACCATTGGCTTGTATGGTTGCATCAGTGGGAATAGGCTTCCACATGGCACACAAATTTGTGATCAATGGATCTTGTATGATTATGATGATGTTTTCCATTG
>MNCI01001939.1:4684-72303 GCA_015680685.1 Gnetum montanum | reverse complement strand
ATGGGGAGGGAAGAAGAAGGGGAGAGATAGGATTCCACATGGCATAGAGAATTGTGAGCAATGGACCTTATGTGATTATGATGGTGTTTGCCATTGGTATTTGTGGTTGCATCAGTGGTTATGGGCTCCCACCTAGCAGACAAAGTTTTGACCAATGGATTATGTGCCTACCATTGGGCTCTATCGTTGTGTCAATGGGGTAGGATCACAAGAAGACACATAGAACATATACCAATGGAGTTGAAAAATTATATGAGGATTCCACTACTAATGAAAACTTCTTATAGTATTTTTACCAATAAAGACTATTTATGATTTTGGTGGTTGGTGTGCAGTGTGTAGATGGATTTACTCTTTGTATTTCAATTGCCTAACAATCCTATTCTTAATTCTTGCTTATCTATATTTATGATTTTGCATTAGATTTGTTATCTTCTCTTAAGGACTCTGAAAAGAGGCTCCAAATTATTTATAGATGTGAATGCACATGGAGGTTATTTTGCATATGAATGTTTGAACTTAGGCTAATCTTGTATAAAGTTTCTAAAAACTTAATATTATTGCTATATGATTGATGAAGTGTATTTTGTTTAGCTTCGACATCAGATCTCTGATAGCGGAGCCATGATATTGGATGCTTGATTTTGGAGACTAAGAAGCAATGTCAGATATCTGATATCGTAGGATGTGTGCTGGCCTATAAATATAACACTTGGGAGCACGGTTTGGGTAATCTTTGTCCTAGTGTAGTAGAGCTCTTGCAGTTTTTCTTTCCCAAAGTTAGAATATTTTTCCAAGTGCCTGCAAAAAAAGTCATTGAATGTGCAAATCTTTATTCAAGCATTGTTGTACTTGAGCACAACAATGTGTGTGGCAATAAAGATGAGCTTTCTGATAAAGCTTGTAGCACTTTGGCTAGATTAAATATTTTCTTTGTGCATTTAATGTTTCATGCAACTTCCTTGAATGCTTTAACTAATTAAGTTAAATTGAGCTAGATTAAATAGAAAATAAGTAATCACATAAGTATGATTGCTTCAAGCATGTGCATGATGCTTGGTAATCCTAGTAATGCTTAACGTTTGGTAATCCAATAGCATTATACAAGTTCAAGATGTGTACAGAAAGTAGGACTAGATGCTTATGTTAGGATTAGTAAGACATTGGTTAGTTAGTTAGATTAAATTAGCAATTAAATTATTTTATTTCTTTCATCTTGTATTTTGAGCACCCAAAACATAACACATAAAAATAATAAAAATCATACTCCTCAATTACACTTAACCATACCTTTGCATATGACAAGTGTAATTGGGAAGACAATGAATGACTATTAGTGTAAGTTCACTTCCTAGAGGCTAGTCTACCAGAAGACAAGCATCCATAGAATTTGACTAGATCATGTGTGAATGCTTAGTGATTTGTATGGTTAAGTGTAGGGGTATTCACCACTCATTGGCACTGTTGCTAGGGAATCTTTTTGTTTGAAACATGTGCTATATAGGCATAGTAAAAATCATTAACATTTTAGGACAAACCCTAAGGTCAAAATTATCCTAAAAATAAATATAATAATTTGAGCACACTGATATCTTATTCTAATTGAAGATACTATTCTCTCATACATTAGTGCCTTGGCCATGGTTATTCTTAGCGGGAATAACTTTGCCACATCATAGATGGACTTAGATCAGAAATGAGAAGAACTCTTGGGGTCTATGCCTAAGGAAAACTATTAAGACTTATAGCCCATCAGTTCCAAAGGTTAATATAGCAAGTAGCAAAAGAAGAAGAAGAGCTAAGAAAATGGGAAAGTGCTGAAGAATATAACAAGGACCCTTCCATTAGAAAAAGGAAGGTATGATTTTATGACAATGGGGAGGAGTTACCACTTGATGAGGTGGTGCAGTGAAAAACTTGTCAATCCAAAAATCTATTTTTGGCCAAGGTTGATAAATTATGGGACTCTTTGAATAAAAAACTCCAAACTCCTTTAAAATGCTAGAAGAATAAAGAGAGTAAAGTAGTGATTGTGACTACAGGAGGTGGAGAGAAGCTGAACATGCCTACCAAAGGGGTAAGGGCAAAGTTGTTGCTATAGAAGAAGTGGAGACAGAATCAAATGATGATGGTGGATGTAACATTTGCCAATAAAAACATCATAAAGGATTTTGCCTTGTTAGATCATACTTGTAAGAGTCTATGGTGTACACATTGAATTCTAGACTAACAAGGAGGAAGGCACTCAGAAGATTGCCTTATGCTCAAGGCAATTCTAGGTAGTTCCACCAACAACAAACCTACTATCCAAGTGGATTATCATCATAATTGTATGAGTAGTACCAGTAGTGGCAACACTCACAGTTATGGGGGATGCCATCACCAAGGCAACAATAGCCTTACAAGCAGCAAGATTCATACGAGTACTATGTTCATCAACCAATGTCTTTGCNGATCATAGAAAAGAACTTTCTTTGAAACTAACAACTTAACTAAATCTTAACATACACCTGTAGCTGGCAACCCTACTTCTCCATCTTTCTTTGAATCTAATCTACTCAAGTCCCCTTCAAACCAAACACCTCCCAAAGTACATAGTGTCATGTTAACTCATGTAGTAACTGATTAGATTAAGGATGATCACCTTCCTAGGAAACTATCTAATCCTAGAAGTCCTCTTATTTACCTTCAAATCATTAAGAATGAGCCTTGCAAGGCTCTTATAGATTCAAGTGCTAGTGTTAATCTGATTTTTCATGAGATGTATAAAGCTTGGAACTTGCCTCCACCCAAGAAGAGCAACATCTATCTTGTGTTGGCTGATTAGTCCATCAGTATTTCCTTGGGGCTGGTGGAGGACATTGTGACCATCGTTTGTGGGTGATCCTACCTTACTAATTTCCTAGTGATGCAAGTGAACACTTGCAAGGGGGACTTCCCAATCATCATAGAAAAGACTTAGCTAAGCACTGTTGATGCATGATTAGGGACTTGAAATCTTTCTCTCAAAATCTCTAAAGAAAATGCATTCAAAAAGATCAAAAGAAAGAAAGTTCCATGTGTATACTGATACAAGGTGCAACCATGTGCAAAAACTATGGGCCGTTAATAGTGTATCTATCAAAGCATGTAGTTAGTATGTTGATATATCTAAAATTCAAAGGTGTCTATACGCAATAGCCATAAAGTAGGAGGGCATCTAGTGGTTGATAGCTAACCTTAAGAGTAGCTCAACATTTTGCATGGAACCTGCTAAGAGCTTAGCATGTGCCCACATGGAAGGCATGGATGAAATGGAGCAAGTTCATCACCAACTCTCCATTGGTAATGATGATACCTATTGGGGAGAGTTGGAAATCCCTAAAAATTTTAAACAAGAGCCCCTTAAGTTGAAAACTCTACTTGCTGGCATGGAATATGCATTCTTAAAAACTAGAAAGCTAGTAATAATCAATGCAACTATTTCTCCTAAACAAAAGAAAATGCTATTGAAGGTGGTCAAAAGATGACAAATAGCATTTTCTTGGTCATATCTTGAATTCACAAGGATTGATCCTAGGATATGCCAACATCATATCTACACTGATCTAGCCATGAAGCCAAAGAGGTAGCTACAGTGGCTCTTGAATCCCAAATTGAAGTAGATCACCAAAGAGAAAATTAAACAACTCCTCAAGGTGGGGTTTATCTATCCCATTGCAGATAGTGAGAGGATTAGTCCACTTGTAATTGTACTAAAGAAAGGTGACAAGTGGTGAGTCTGCATTGATTTTCAACTATTAAATATGACAACATTCAAGGATTACTTTCCATTTTGATTTGTGAATCAAGTCTTGGACACTATTTCTAGGCATTGCTATTATAGCTTCCTAGATGGTTATAGTGGTTATAACCAAATCTAGATCATGCTAGAGGATCAAGCCAAAATAACATTCACGAGCCCCTAAGGAACTTTTGTATATTGAAAAATGCCTTTTGGCCTATGCAATGCTCCTGCAACATTCCAAAACTTGGTCTTGAGCATTTTTAGTAGCAAATTGATGGCAGGATAAAAGTATTCATGTATGGCTTGTCCACCTATGAAGCTACATTTATGTAAGCCTTGGATTGTCTTTAGCAAGTGCCCAAAATATGTGTGGAGACCAATCTTTGGCTCAATTGGTAGAAGAGCCATTTGATGGTCCAGGAGGGAATTGTGTTAGGACATAGAATCCTACAAGCAAGGATTGAGGTTGACCCTAAAAATATTACATTATCCAAGGAATTGCCTATCAACTAAAAACTATAAAAGATGTCTAGTCATTCCTTGGATACACTAGTTACTACTGGAGATTCATTGAGAATTTCTCTAAGATCGTAAAACCATTGGTAAAGCTAACAAAGAAACATGCTCCACTTGTTTGGACTAAGGAATGTGAAATTGCATTCCAATAGCTGAAGGAGAAACTCATAGAAACTCCAATTCTATGAGCACTAGACTAGTCTAGATCAATTCATATCATGAAATATGCCTCAAATTATGCCTTGGGGATCATGCTTACATAGTTGGATGATTAAAAATGTCTTTATTACATCCATTGCATAAGCTGAAGCATTGTGGATGCATAGCTAAAATACACCACCATAGAAAAAGAATTGATGGTAGTGGTGTTTGCCTTGGAGAAATTTAAGCACTATGTACTTGGATACAAGGTGTTGGTGCACACAGACCATAGTGCAATTTTCTTTCTAATGAATAAGATAATAGTGAGCCCCCATGTCATATGGTGGTTGGTGATCTTACAGGAATTCAATTTTACAATGGTAGATCGAAAGGAAACTAAGAATGTGGTTATTGTCTACTTATCTCAGTTGAGATGGGATAGCAGAGAGGAAAGAAATCCACTATCTAATCAATTTTCTGATAAGCTCCTCTTTGTCTGGGCTATAATTGAATAATTTCCCATTGAGCCTAAATGGTATGATGGCATTCTCACATATCTTTTCATTCAAGAGATGCCATAAGAGCTGAACTGTAGGAAAAAACAACAGTTTCTTCATTAGGTCAAACACTTCATGGAGTTCAATAAGCACCTCTGCACTAATGACCTGGTTCATTAGTATGTTCCTGATGCTAATCAACTATGCATTCTCCAAGATCCTGATGGCAAGATATTATTGGCCAACACTTTTTAGGGATGCTCATCAATTTTTCAGCTCTTGTGAATGTTGCCAATGTGATGGTGGAATGACTACTCATATGGAGGATCCTTAATAGTGGATCCAACCACTGGAATCCTTCAACATTTAGGGAATTGACTTCATGATTTCCATCATGCCCATGTTAAATGAAAAGGTGTACATCATAGTTGCTGTTAACTATTGTATGAAATGGATAGAAGTAGTAGCTATCATCGACTGTACATCTTCTACTATTCCTTAATTTGTACAACAAAATGCTGTAAATAGGTTTGGTATGCCACGTGAATTAATTTCTAATAATGGAACCCATTTTACAAGCACTACCTTTTGGAAGCTCATACAATAGTTGGAGGTTGAGCATAAATTAACAACACCTTATCATCCCCAAGCCAACGATCAGGCTAAAATTACAAATAGGGAAATCACTAAGATCTTAACAAGAATAGTTAGCAAATATAGGAGAGAGTAGAGCACAAAAATTAATGATGCCCTTTGGGCCTTCTACTCCACCTAGAAGTTTCCTATAGGCTACTTTCCCTATGAGATAGTGTATTGAAAATCACCAACTCTTTATATTTAATTTGAGCTCTATACACTTTCAATAGCCTGTGACCTTGACCTTGACTTAAGTCTAGCACAAAAAGAAAGGTTAATGAATCTCAACTTGCTAGAAAAAATCTAATTCATGGCCCTATCATTTAATGAGTTGCACAAGGCATTCAACAAAAAATGCCTTAACCTTAGAATTAGGAGAGTCAAATCTCAATTGGGAGATAAGGTCCTCTACTAGAACCCCACATATGTACCACAACAAACCAAGTTTTAAATACTATGGGAGGGCCGTTATATTATTTTTGAAGCCTTACCTTTTGGAACCATGTTGATCTACAAACTTGAGAGCCTAGACAAGAAACAATTGGTCAACATGCAACAAATTAAACCTTTCCATGAGTATAAGGAAACCAATGGTCACAACAACTTCTTAGATGAATAACCACACTCGATTATTTGGATCGCATTTTTCCAACTTAGTCATGGGGAGATAGGCATCCATGCCATTCATATAAATGGCTCTTCATTTTTTTCTATTTTTTACACATTTTTGTTTTACACTTTGTTGTTTTTACATCCTTTTTGCTTTTCTACTTTTTATTGTTTTACACCATTTTTTTTTATTTTACAACATTGTTAATATGTTTTATTTTATTGACTATTTTACACTTTTTTGTATATTTTTCTTTATCTTGGTGTAATTTTCTTATTGTGTTCTAATAATAACTTGCCTTCTTGCCAACAAGGTAAAGTGTAGTTTGCTTGATGTGGGCATGTGATATCTAATTATTAGATTGTTAGTGTTTGGATTCTAGCTTTCAATTTTGTTATTGATAACTAAGACATGGTTTCTTTCTCATGAAATAGATAGTGAGTTCACATCATCCACCCATCTACAAAATCTATGGTGTTTCTGGTTCTAGATGAGGTCACTTTCCTTAACAAACCTTTGATGAACATGTGACCTTGGTAGTTTCTGGACTTGAAAAGGATTCAAGGAATTAAATAGGGTGTGACTTCAAGGGGACTCAATACTCTTTGTTCCCTTCTACTTGCTTGGGTGCATGAGTGTTTTCATAGATTTCTTACCATTCCATGTCGACTAATAACAAGAAGTTGAGTAAGTCTTTGCATGATGTGGTTCCCATAAAAAAACATTCAAAAAAATAAAAAAAATGATGATCGAAATTCAAAACACATCCCTTAGACAAAATAAATGGGCCACAAGCACTAGTTATGGAACTAGAAAGATATGTTACCCAGTCTGAAGGTCCCCTCTAACTAAGGTCCTTTCTCATGTTTTGCTTTTCTTTTCTTCTTAAATAAGGGTAGTGGTTGTCTATGGGAGCACTCTTGTGTCTCAAGGGGATGAACCAATCTGAGAGTGACAATGTGAAGTCACTAAACATGGTTGGCTTTGGTCTAGACTAAGGATGGATTTTATTAGGTCATTTAACCACAAAATTCATGAGGAACTTCATGTGACCTTAATTGGGAACTCCATTTCACTTTAACTCTCTCATCCATCTATGCTTTCCATGCCTCACCTCACTACTAGTGTTCATGTCCTTTTTTGATGTCTTAGTTTGATGTGTTGAAATTTTTAGGTAGTTTCTTCTAGGTTTTCATACTTAACTTTCTGTAACCATTCATCACCCATGGGGCCTATGGACTTAGTTTGAGGATATACAAGGGCAAAAAGGGCATGTGCCTTCTTTGGGGAGGACCCACTTGCATACCTTTTGGTTGGAATAGTTAAGTTCTTTATCCTTAGGCATTCTCATAATCAAATCCTTTTGCATGCCCCATCAATGACATCTAATTATGTGCATCTTTACAATGTTTTTCATTTAAATCCTCTTTTTCATTGTTTTGAATTATTTAATCCTCTTAAAGCATTTAATGATGAACCACTTATCCATTTCATCCCATTTTCCAATCTTCCCACTACTTGAGGTATGCTCTATGTTTTGGAGGCCACTTAGGTTTTTTTATGGCCAATTTTTTCAAATTCTTCTAACTTTCACAAAGGTTTAACCAAGGACTAATACTAACATAATTAATCCATGAAGTTAAACCCTTTCAACGAACTTTGATAGCTATAGAAATCAAATACTATTAAAAGAATCAATTCACCATAATCGCAATGTAGCCAAGTGTAACTGCCAATGAGACAAGGTACCTAAAAGTTATAAGTTACACATTGCACACTAATCCATGATTTTTTTATGATTGTAAAGGGAAGCATGGACTAGAAGTGAGACTATCTTCACCAAGGAATAATCAGCAGCACCATGTGACGAGGCCTTGTCATGATCATTGAATCTTCTCCCTCATTCTTTAGCTACCAAAGAAGTTGGATATTAGTTTTGGCTAGGGTATTCAGTTCTATTATTATGGACATCCAATTTTATAAAAGATTATAAATTTGTGCACTTGGGAATTTAGAATCTATTTGTTTCATTTGAGTTAGTTTACATGTCAATCAATAATCCCATACTTTCTCAATATTTTGTAAGGGACTTGTTCCTCCTTTTGTTCACTTGAGGACAAGTTTTCATTCAGTCATGGGGGTATGATAAAGTGTATTTTGTTTGGCTTCAATATCAGATATCTAATATCAAAGCCCTGATATTGGATACTCAATATTAGGGATCAAGAAGCAATGTTAGATATTCGATATCACAAGATGTGTGTCGGCCTATAAATATAATAGTTGTGGTGCACAGTTTGGATCATCTTTGTCCTAGTGCAAAGCTTTTATAGTTTTTCTTCCCTAGAGTTAGAATATTTTCCCAAGTGCCTACAATAGGAGTCATTGAGAGTACAAATATTTATTCAAGCACTATTGTACTTGAGCATGGCAATGTATGCGGCAATAAAGACAAGCTTTCTAATAAACCTTGTGGCGCTTTGGCTAGATTAAATATTTTCTTCATGCATTTAATGTTTCATGTAATTTCCTTGAATGCTTTAAGTAATTAAGCTAAATTAAGCTAGATTAAATAGCAATTAATTAAATACATAAGTATGACTACTTTGAGCATGTGCAAGACACTTGGTAATCCTAGTAATGCTTAACATTTGGTAACCTAATAGTGTTATATGTGTTCAAGATCTGTATAGAAAGTGGGACTAGATGCTTATGTTAGGATTAGTTAGACATTGATTAGTTAGTTAGATTAAATTAGCAATTAAATTACTTCATTCTTTTCATCCTTTGTTTTAAGCATCCAAAACATAAAACATAAAAATATTAAAAATCATACATCTCAATTACACTTAACCATACCTTTACATATCACAAGTGTAATTAGGAAGACAAGGGAAAGTTCACTTCCTAGAGGCTAGTGTACCAGAAAACAAGGGTTCATAGAATTTGACTGAATAGCATGTGAATGCTTAGTGATTTTTATGGTTGAGCATAGGGGTATTCATTGCTCATCAATGATCCTGGTTGCTTTTGCATATGAAAAGGATTCATGATCAAATAGCTAATGGAATAAGATACATAGCAGTACTAGGAAACTATCTTTTCAGTTATGCATTTTAGCTCTCTTGAAGTAGAAATTTAACTACTCCTCCTAAGCTTTCTCCATAGATATATCATCATTTTTTTCTTATCTAAGTTATTAGATTGATTTTTGGATTCTGTTTCTTTGATAGTGTCATCTAGAAACTTCTTGATTCATTTTCCTTGGTTTTGACCAAAGGAAGCTAAAGTTTCCATTTTAGAATTTATTTCTATACTCTGGGCACTATCAATGATAACATTTTTTATTCATTAATATATTACATTCCCTCTATTTAGAGCTTCTCAATACAACATTAGAAGTTGGTGATTCTTTCAATGCTTTGTTATCATTTTTCTATACATTCTTATTACACAAAGTTTATGACTACATTACTCTTAGTCATATCTCTCTCTTGCATTATAGTAAAAAAATTTACCAATGCATTTAGTTTTCAACTTCAGATTTAGTCTTAGTAATTCAAATTTTATTCTATATGTTAAAATATCTTATTTACTTTCAAAAATGGAATAATAATAAAATGATTTTGGTAAATAGGAGTTAGCTTGAGTTAGGTCATTACACTTGTTAATCCTAACAATTGGCATAGCTTATGCACATATTTTAGTATAGGCCATGTGGCAATGACCTTCACTTTCTTTGGATCTAGTTTCACCTTGCCTTCACTAATGATGTGCCTTAAGAATTTTAGCTCTAGCTTACTAAATTTGCACTTCTCCCACTTGACATATAGTTTTTTCTCTTGAAATTTTGAGAATACCAAGTCTAGATGCTAAATGTGCTCATCCATTAAGCAAGAGTATGTCAAAATATCATCAAGATATACCACAACAAACTTATCTAGGAATGGATGGAACATGTTATTCCTGAGTATGCAAAATGTAGCTAGAGTGTTGCACAACCCAAAAGGCATGGCTATCCACTTGTACAAACCGTTACAAGTGACACATGTCATCTCTTCATTATCCTCTATAATTTTCACCTAATAGTAACCTTGGTGAAGGTCAAGTTGAGAGAAGGCTCGGGCCCCTACTAGCTAGTTGACTAGATGCAAAACCACTAGTACAAGATACCTATTCTTAATGGTGTACTTATTTAGTTTGAAATCACAAGACAACCTCAACAAGCCATCTTCTTTCTTAGCAAACAACATTGAGGATTCATAAGAAGATTTGGAGGGTTAAATGTAACCTTTATCTACCAAGCTTGTCAATTTCTTTCTTAGCTCTACCAATGAAACACCACCAAAATTGCATGCAGTAACCTTATTTGCATTGTAACCCTCATACCATGAAACTCAAGGTTAAAATTGCATTGTAATATGTGAAGATTGTAATCCAATAGGTGCAATTTCACATACTTTAGCTTTTGGGGCTGAAAAAATACTCATAAGTGATCAAAGCCTCAACACCCAAGTGAAAAAAGCCACATTATGCCTATATTTGGGCTTGAGGGGGCTAAAATGCCTTTCGGATTGCCAAAACTGGCATTTTAATGGGTTTTGTGGGGGGCATAACATTTTCTACGCTGGAAGCACCTGTTGAAGGATGTAACATCATCCATGCTCAATGTGGGAGAGGAGTGGGTCGGTGGGTGGGAGGGTATAACTCTTACTCCCTAGTGTTACTACTTCATCCTTGATGTTGCACCTTCCCCCAACATTGCTCTAGCAAGAGTCTAGCATTACTCAAGTGAGGACCTGGCATTACTCTAGTGAGGGTCCAACATTGCTCTAGTAAAGGTCTAGCATTGCTCTAGTGTGGCTTCTACAGGCCCAACGTTGCTATTGGAAGACCTAGTGTTGCTCCAACGAGGGCCCAACATTCCTCCAACAAGGATCCAATGTTGCTCTAGTGAGAATCCAATGTTGCTCCAATGTGGTTCCTACAAGCCCAGCATTTCTATTGGAATACCCAACATGGGTAAAATTTTTATTTACTATTTTTAGTAAATGGAATGATTTTGGTCGCTTGGGGGTATTAAAACTTACCATAAATAGACACCTAAAGCGCTTACACATAATAATAATCTATCAACAATTAGGCAGAAATTTTACAACAAAATTCATGGCTATAAAACCTATATAACTCAAACTTATGTACCATGAAATGGTTCCATGAATTTAGAGGTTCCACATTTTTTAGAATTCCACCACTTGTAAACACAAATATTTTGGAGCAATTTTCACTATGAAACCCATAACCATTGTAGCCATTTTTACCCCTTGAGATTGTGTGTGGTCCTGCACCAATGCTAAGAAACCTAGACATTGAGACTCCTAGCATGGCTCTTCTTGGCAGCCTAAAACCTACACACATCTCACCTCCCTACACCACCAACACTGTACATATAGTAAGGATTGCAACAAGGTTTCACATTTTTGGAAGTTGTGGAGCATCCAAATCATGAAGTTGAGTATGATGTCCAAGGCTACATGCTTCAATGGACTTCAAGCATTCATTGTAGTGAATCCTCCTTTGCATCCGTAGGCACCTCCTTTTACACATTTCTAGATCCCCTTTATTTTTTTATATAATAAAGTTTAAAGTCCTGTGTGTTATGCAAGTTAATTTACATTTTTTATATTTTGTGCATTATTTTACATTAGATCTACATTATTTTCATTTTGCATTACCCCTAATTTGCATTTTGTAAGTTCTTAGTTGATTTGTCGAATTGTCCAAGGCACCTCAGATCCTATTTTCAGAGGCCTTTGGGATTTAGGGTTAAAGCTATTTCATTAGAATTTTTAGTTTTCTAGGAATTGATATTTTTAGGCATTATAGTGTTCTAGTGCTTGAAGGAGGGCCTCTGCCCAAAGACCAAACCTATTGCCTATGTGCCAATGTTACCTTCAACTTGAAAATTTTGAATTTTTTTTTTAAAAAATGATTTTTTTGTGAAAGCTTTGTTAACATGTTTCCTATTGTAAGACCAATGCTAGCCATACACCCCTATCATCAAAACCAAATGCAGAGGTTGTAGGTGATTTGGGTTTTTGGGAAAATTTCATAGTAGTTGCTAGAAATTTTCTAGCAAAGCCAGTGTTGGTGTTCTACCATCCAAAACCTCTCACCCCTATGTTGTGAATTTCACAACAAAGTCAACATGCGTGTTATACCCCTAGCATGGGTGTTTGGGTTTTGATAGAAAATTCATAGCAATTGCTAGAAATTTTAAGGCCTACTATGGATGTCATACCCATCTTAGCATGGATGTCATACCCTTCAATGTGGGTGTCATACCCCTGGGTCATCCAAACCTCTCCTACTATGAATTTTTTTAGCAAGGCCCACTTTCTTTTAAAAAATAACATTGTTTTAGCCAAGAGGGAGCAACTCCAACATAGTGAAAGTGGGTAAGATAATTGTTGGCACCTTACCCCCTTACCCCCTTCCATTTTCATTTGTAGCCAATAGCATCGTTGGGAAACCCAACTTGTCAAATGTTTTACTAAAAATAGTAAGAAGTCAAAAAAACATCTTTTGACAATGTTTTTAGTTGATCAACTGTTCTACCCCTTAACCTAAAAAATATGACATCCAGCCAAGATGTACTTTGCATCTATGACCTAAAAGACCCTACATATAGAATGAAGGCAATTTCTTAGGCAAAGGAGCAAAAACCTAGATTTCGTAGTCATTAATGAGGAGTTCTACAACTTTGTGCCAAGATACAAGCTAGTCTATTGATACCATGCTCCGAATCTAATGCTAAGCATCAATTAGAAATCATACGCTAGGATAGGAAAGAATACAACCCATCCCCTAATGACCAAATCCGCCTCATGGACTTTTATGCACAAATGCTCATAAAACTTATCGAGGTTGATGAGTTTAGTGAGGGAATTAGCTTAGAGGATCATCAAGAAGAGGAAGATGAGTTTGAGGTTGAATAGGAGCCAAAAACCTTCATTGGAAGTCTTTTCTAATCTTCAATTCCCTAAACAACTACACCCAACTCCACATCTCTTACCTTATCAATGGGACAAGTCCCCTAGCCCAACTCTCCTCTTATTCATCCTACCATGTTTGGGTCCACATCCATCATCACCACACATCATACACAACCCATGTTCCAATTCACCTCCTTATTCTCATTGTTGTCCTTTACCGCATAGTCTCACTTCGTTCATTCAACATCAGTGATGGCTACCTCACCATCTCCCTTTATCATATTAGCAAGACCCTCATTGCAACCCCAAGCAACACAAGCCTCTTAAACACCCTTTTCTCCCTTTATGCTAGAAGCCCCAACTGAAACCTCTTTCTGCTTGTTTAACCCACCTACAACGGTGGTCACCCAACCTCTTCCATCTATATCAATACACATCACACAAGCCTAATCCTCTCAACTTCCTCATCAACTATCAATACAAACACCACAATCCACGTGGATGCCCTAAGGCTTTGATCAAGCCTTTGAAATGGTCCAAGACTTTACTGAAGAGCTACAAAAACTTAAGGCTAGTACAACTTAGATGGTCAAGATTCTAAACTTTTACCAAGATGATCCTATATGCCCTACGGTGCCTCAAATAACCTTGTCTATAGGCTTTCCTATTCCAAACTTCACTAAATACAATGATGAAGGGGATTCCAATGCACATCTAGCAACCTTATGATTTGAGTGCCTCTTTTTGAGAGCTTGGCCTCATACAATACTATGGATTTTTTCCATGTCTCTTAAGGGTAAGGCTCTAGATTGGTATCAAACATTGCCTAGAGGTTCCATCTCTTCCCTTGAAGACTTAATTAACCAATTTGTTAATTGCTTCAAATACAACTTAAAGCTTTATGCCACATTGGATCAACTGATGAAGGTGAGGCAGGGGCCACTTGAACTCATCAAAAAGTTTATTCAAAGTTGGAATTCAACACTTAATGAGATTCTAGAGCCTATCTCTGAAACCCACCTCTTGGCCATTTACAAAGGAGTAGTAAATGACTTTATCATGTCAAAGCTTTACTACCTAGAGCCCTGGTCACTAAGCCAAGCCTTCTCATAAACTAAAAACATTGAGGAGGTAGCTGAAGCAAGCAACAATCTAGCCTATGTTGCTTATAAAAACCAACATGCGAGGATGGATAACAATAAAACCAAGCAAGAATGTACAAATGTGGTTGCAATAGTAAAAGACTCAAAACAAGGAGAGAGGTGGGGATCACCATCATGCAACACATCTTCTAATTCATCCTAACCATCCACTTCCTACACCTCAAATCAACCAAGACAAGGTTGCCTATGAAGCCCTTTGACCTTCTAGAATAGTTGCTTAAAGACGATCGTATACAACATAAGAAACTATTTGAAGATGCTTGCGTTTGCGACATAGCTAGAGACCCAATGATAGCTAACAAAGATGATCCAAAGTCACCAAGGTACTTTCAGCTGGATAGATATTATCATTATCATGCAATGGTTGGCCATGACATCGAATTTTGCCTAGCATTAAAGGATGACCTCCAGAAGATGATAGATTACGAAGAGTTGGTGTTGAATGAGCCCAACTCTCAAAAGCCAACAACTTCTATATTGTACCTCATTTATGGAAACCAAATGGTTTAATCCTCCTAAGAAACGGTTTGTCATCAAAGTACCATCGTGGCCCCAAAATACAAAGCCTAGAGAGCCCTTCATTATACGGGTACGAGCTCCTCCAAAAATTCCTAGTGATTTGATACATGCTACTAAAGAATTTACTGCACAATATTTTTCTTGGCATCTTCCTCCAAAAGTTCTTGATTCTATAATAGCATGCGCCAATAATACTATTACGAAAATTTCTTGTATTCCTTGAAAGTCTCCATGATCGTTTTACTTATAAAATTTCAGTAACTATTATCGTAATTCAAGCCTAGTAGAACCAAGGTTCTTTTAAGATTCCAGGCTACGAATCCAAATCTTGTGCAGCATAGAATTCTAGTTTTAAGGCAAACAACCATGAATTAACTGTTTTGAAAGGAAGATCGTTCATGCTGTTTGCATGCTACAAACAAACAAATGACAAATTATGTCCTTCGATAATCATCACACAGGCAGCAAACTCTAACTGCCTTTTTGTTTAAAAAAACAAGAGGGCCTTACGCCCTAACCCTTGGGGCTGTGCAGACCAGCACCATTGGCTACCGCATCCTAGGCCACTATCGGCTTGTCGCCCACTCGTCGTTGTTGTGCACTACACCGCTTTTTGAACCGCACACTTGCCATTCGCCTATGCTGCAAATGTTCTCAGTGTGAGGAGCTGATGGTAGAATTCCAGGTGCAGCGTGCAGACATGGTTCGACAATGATTGGAAGACGCTGGCATGGCTGTAGGCACTGTTAAATCCTGTGCCTTTGGCAGGCGATGCAGGAGGTCATGCCTAGAAAGTCACTGGAGCACTGATATTGCCCTTTTGCCTGCCTGCACTACCATACCTCGCTTGTCTGTGGTTAAGCTGCAGCTGTTTGCTCTGCCCTCATTGCCACCACGCACCCATGCATGCCGGTACCTGTACCCTTTCGCTCTCTGCGTTGATGTTCTTCCCACTTCCGGTGTTGTCGCCAGCTTCCAACGGCACCTTTGGCATCTTTGATTTCTTCCACTCTTCTCGTCGGAAAATGACCACTTTACATGAACTTCCTAAACTTTGGAGAAACTATATCGTCTACACTTTTACCCATTATTCATCCTAATTTAGATAACGTCCACACTCCCTTGTTATTATTGCTGGTTGAATTTACCGTACTATTCTATCTCGCCATAATATTAACTAGGTTGTAACAAAGGTACACCTCTTATTTGTTATATTATATACACATGACCTATATCCCATCATCTATTCTTTCTGCCAATTTTCTTACACCTTTATGATTTTTAAATCCTATTTGCTACTTTATATTGCTATTTATTATCACATATCCTCTTTACATTCATTTACATCTTACATATATTCATTCTCTCATTAATTATATATATTTTTTGCATTGTTTATTTCCAACCTGTAATTAATTCACATCCATTCATATGAACATTATAATTTTTTTCCTTATCTAGAATTGAAGGATTGAATTATATGCAAGTTTCAAAAATAAAATAACAACAACAACAACAACATTAAATATCCATTAAATTTAATACCATTTTATTCACCTTGTTTCACCTAGTTTACCATGTTTTATTTTGTCTTTACTCAATTCTATCTTGCCTTTAACTTTATTTTACCTTATTTTAATAAGTTTTACCTTGCCTTTGCCTCATGGTGACTATACCAAGTTAAATAGACCACATACCATGGTTTGCCAAGGTCTTAAACTAGCAACATGCTCCTCTAAGGCTTAAAATTGGCAAAATGTAACCTTATTTGATTGCATTCTTCCATCACTTGACCTTGCTTAGACCTTGGTTGACTTGATTGTACATTAATTAGTGTCATTTGACATTAGCATAGCCTTATTTGACCATTATTTGACATTAATTTATATAGTTTTGACCATCATTTGGCCTTCATTTGACCCTATCCTACATCATTTGAGCCTTATATTACACTCTATTTTCCCTAACCCACCTATTACAATGTTTGTTGAGCACATTTAAACCTTGTTGGACCTTTGATTTAGTATGTTTTGACCCATTTAAGCATTATTACTAAAGTATTTAACATTAGTTTGACATTACTTATTCATTTTATTACATAGGTACCACTTGATGTGCTTATGTTATCATGCATGATAAAGTTAGGAGGATAAGGAAGCAAACTTGACTAGCCTTAAAGCCTAAATAAACACCTCTTATGATGTTGCTAGGCCAAGTTGACCTTAAGTACCTAAGTCTTAAGCTTAAAATCATTCTACTATATAGTTGTAACACCCTGAAGTAGCCCAATGACCATTGACCTTAAAGCTAAAAACATCACAAAGGATCCCTTAGTCAAAATTCCCATCTAAATCATGATGGTGAGGAGGAAACATATGAAGCCAAGTCCCTTACTAGAACTTAAGCCTGGTCATTACCTCATCAAGCTTTGGCAATATAACATTAAAACCATCACATAGTCTTGATTACATCTAACACTCACATGTTTGCTTGTAGTGTTATTTATCATTGTTGACAAGTTGTGAAAAATTATTAATGTTGATAACCTCAATGATCTACAATAAGCAAGCCTACATATTCTATCTTTCTCTCCTTGTTTGACATAATGAACGAACTACAAAACTTTGTAAATATGATGCACACCACATAGATTTCCCTATGCTATAACGATGGTGACCTGTTGTGGCCTATTTTGTTGGTTGTCTCATGTAGCCCTATGCATTATTTTATAATAACATGTTTTCTTTTGCTACTTTTCTTGTTTTCTTGGAGTTGTGCTTTTAGGATGAATCTTAGAGTCATTGCAAAGATGTAATTCATTATGGTAGCAAGTCACCGTGTGACCTCAATGAGTAAGATTTTGTGGATTTCTCCTATTGTGCCAAGAGTGCTTATGTCACTTCCCTTCTAGTACCATTTCCTTAAGCCCAACCCTATAGCCTGATAATGACCTTCCTCACCCTTAAATAGCAATGTTGACCTATGTTCAATATTCAGGCATTGTGGCCATATGACATCTCCTTCATCATGCTCCACCATAAAGGCCATTGAATGCAACACATCCCATTCAATAGAAAGACCATATCAAATTGGCCTTGGTAAAGAAACCCAATGAAGATTTCACCCCACAAAAAAATGGGGAAACAAATTTCCAAGAGGTTGGAATGATCAATGAAAGCTAAAAGACCAAACTAATGGTCCTAAACATGCATAGGGAGAAGCCTATTGGTTAAAGGAAGCTTGGAGTGAGATGTTGGTTCCTCAAATGCATTGCTAGGTGACCAACACCTCAAAACATGAAGCATAAAACCTTTATCAATTGATCAACATGTTAGTATCATAGTCATGATTTCAACACTTGGAATGCATTATCAACCTTCATAACCACTTCTCTATGACCTCATTACCATTTTCTCATCATATCATTACCCCATCATCACAAGCACTCATTGGCATGGTTTGACATGACTGAATCAAGTGTAGAGAGGGATGTTAGTGATAGAATTGCAATGGTGTTTTGTATTCTTTGTTCGTGCCTCTCAGGTCATTCCTCTAGACACCAACAAAGAGACACCAATGAAACACCATCAAAGTTACATGTTGCAACCTTATTTGCATTGTAATCCTCATCCCATGAAACTTGAGGCTAAAATTGCATTGTAAAATGTGAAGATTGCAATCCAAGAGGTGCAATTTCACATACTTTACCTTTTGGGGCTAAAAAAAATGCCTTATAAGTGGTCAAAGCCTTAACCTCCAAGTGAAAAAAGCTATCCTATGCCTATATTTGGGCTTGAGGGTATTAAAAATGCCTTTTGGATTGGCAAATATGGCATTTTGATGGGTTTTGGAGAGAGGGGAGGGAAAAGGGGTATAACATTTACTATATTAGAGACATCTATTAGGATATGTAACATCATCCATGCCCATTGTGGTGGGGGAAGTGGTGGTGCATGTGTGATGTAGGGAGGGGGTATAACTCTTGCCCCCCAATGTTGCTCCAACGAGGATCCAACATGGCTCTTGTATCCCCAGTGTTGTTATTGGAAGGCTTAGCATGGGTAATATTCCCATTTACTATTTTTAGTAAATGGAATGGTTTTGGTACCTTGGGGGTATCAAAACTTACCATACATAGACAAATGCAACACCTGCACATAACAACGATCTATCAATAATTAGGCAGAAAATTTGCAATAAAATTTATGGCTGTAAAACCTATATAATCCAAACATTTACACTATGAAACAGTTCCTCAAATTTGAAGTTTCAACATTTTGAGACTTTCACCACTTGGAAACACAAAGCTTTTGAAGAAATTTTCAACATGGATCATGAGGATCATAAAACTTAGAAGGGGGGATGAAATAGTTCCCTAAATTAAAATTTTCAAGCACAAAGAACATAACCAATATTAATGTGGTTCCCCAACTTGGGTAGTCCACACTCAGAGGGTAGATCACTTGAACACCTCTAGACTTTGTTCCTCTGAAAATGTGGTTTGAAGAGTACCACACCCTATACAGTGCTAAGCTTAACTCCATAGTGATTCAAAGCCACAAATCCACTCAACCCCACAAGTTCACAACAAGCTTAAAATATGATTTCCAGGATCCCACAACCTTTGCAACTTAAGCCCCACTTTGAAGTGTTCTGGCGGTACACCAATACTCAATCTTGTAGAATCGTGACAAGCTCAAGGACGATGCCTTCTAGTAAGAAGCACATCAACCCCAGTGAGGCAACAAGAAAGAGAAAGATAAATTACAAGGTCAAGATGAAACTAATTTATTGATCCTTGTACTTTAAAGCACAATACAATATAATCACTACAACTATTTAATAGATAGTATAATGAGGTATACAAATATAACAAAATAATGCACACAATGATTGCTTGATGTTGACACTTGCTTGCATACCAAGACTTGTGCTTTCCCTAAGAGCATGAAGTCTTCTTATAGCCTTGATGTTTCTGAAATCACCTCAAAATTAGTGCAACCACTATCTAACTACTAGGGGAGATGTTTACTTTGAGATGGGGATGTCTCTCTACATCTAACTTCCATTTAGGGGAGACAAATCTTCCTCATGGAAGACATCTTTGAGGAGATGTCTTCATGTAGATGTCTTCTTTTAGAGATAGAAGTCTCATGTTTGTAGGAGATGTCTTTTCTAGGTCATCCTTAGTTTGTCCAATACGTCTTCTACTTTTGAGATATGTCTTATTCTCATAGTAGATGTCTACTTTTTTTGGTAGTCATCTTCTCTAGATGTTATTCAAATCTACCAAGATGTATTCTTCATCAGGGAGATGTCTTTTCTTTTCTTTTCAAAGATTCCTTTTGTTGATATGGCTTCTTTCCAATCTTTGACATCCCTTCCTTTTGCTATAGTCTTTGTTGAGTCCTTGTCATCTTTACTTGGCATCTCTCTATAGGTTTCATTCCTTGAGTTCTTCTTTAAGTTCTCCAAGTTCTTGTGATCTCCATCAACATCACATCCACAACATTCTATCTTCTTCATTTTGATGTGATGTTGTGGATACCAAAAGGATGAATAGGTCAATAGGTCCCATAACCATCTTAGCCATTTTTTATCCCTTGAGATTGTGTGTGGTCCTACACCAACACTAAGCAACTAGGGCATTAAGACTCCTAGTGTGGCTCTTCTTGGTAGTCCAAAACCCCCACACATCTTACCCCTTGCATCATCAAGGCTGTAGATCTAGTGAGGATTATAGCAAGTTTTCACATTTTTGGGAGTTGTGGAGCATCCAAATCATGAAGCTAACTATGGCATCCAAGGCTACCTACTTTAGTAGACTTCAAGCACTCATTGAAGTGAATCCTCATTTACATTATTAGGCATCCCCTTGTAAACATTCCTAGACCTCCTTTATTTTTTTATATAATAAAGTTTAAATTCTTGTATGTTGTGTAAATTAATTTACATTTTCTTTATATTCTATGCATTATTTTACATTAGATTTGCATTATTTTCATTTTGCATTACCCTTGATTTATATTTTCTAATTCCTTGGGTGATCTGTTGAACCTCCCAAGGTACCTTGGATCCTATTTTTTGGAGGTCCTTGGGATTTGGGGTTAATGTTTTTTCACTGGAATTTTCAATTTTCTAGCAACCAAGATTTTTAGGTGTTACAACCAACTTAGGGATGATCATTCTGTAAGGTCACTGCCTAGGAGGAGTAGTTCCTTGTGGAAACTTAATCTTATGATCAATGATCCATCAATCTAGTAGTTTTCCAAGCAATTTCACTAATATTAGATCCTTATATCTTTTCAAAAGGTTCTCAATTTGCATGCTCACCTATGCAAAACTCTAGTCTTTTTTCTCTATTAACACTACAAGAAATATTTTTTGGTCAGGTTCTTAATAATCCATTTTATCACCATGGGTTAGATAATCTAGGCTTCATAGATTGTACCAATTGCTCTTAGTGTAGAGGTCATTATCATGAAGGGAAAATCCTCATGAAAAATATAAAGAAAATCAAAGTACAAGGCCACTTACACCTTTGCCTTAAAAAATTATTTTTTAAGGATGACTTTAAAATAATTAATATTAGATAAAGAACAACTTTCCACTCTACTATTCCACTTTTACAATCACATTTCTCACAACTCCTCTGCACTTGATCAGATGAAACTTAACTAAGTTGAAATATGTTGAACCCTATTGTACTTGTAAATTAATGGTGTGAGAAATTTTCTCTGAAAGAAAATTATGATTGGTAGCTATGTCAACCAAGGTATCAATCATCTTTGATGGAAGTTGCACCATAACCATCTATATTGAATGCAAGCTAGGCTCTTTCTTTAGTTCTTCTCCTTGAATATTATACTAAAATGCTACTAAGCTCTAGGAGATGTGCTAAATCACTTCAAGGGATTTGAACTCTTATCCATTATTATTCACATTAGTTACACACAATTGAGCTTGTGGTTAATAGTTGAGAGCATTTAACCAATGATGACCATTTCGACCCCTTCCAGCTTGTTATGAATTAGGGTTCTATGAAACATTTTAAGCAATATGATTTCCCGTGCAATTGAAACATCATATTCTAGGACACCTAGGAGGATTATTCATAGGTTCTCTAAAGTGTGGGCACTTATCCTTGAATTTGTCAAAGCCTTTAGCAGTCCATTTCTTCTCATTACCCTAGAAAGAAGCTTGAGAATTAGGGGTAACAATAGGATGCATACCCCAAAAGCCATCCCTAAAATTCCTTCAACTAGGTCCACCTAATCCACCATGAGTCATTTGGTTATTTTAATATGCATTAGCTTCATTCGTATCCTACTTATAAGACTTTAAATTAAGCACCAAACTAGCTACCAATTCTAATGCTTATAGTGTTCCAAGATCTTATGGGTTTTTATGTCCTAGTAGGCCTTGGGTTTTAGGTTATTAAAGAAGAGGTGATACTTCATCACATCATCACATCATCCATCATTGGAATTTATAATATTACTTCTTGGTGTTCTTGGATATAATCCTCTAGCTTCCCTATTTACTAGGGTTCCTTCAAATTCACCCAACCTATGTCAATGGAAGTGTCTAGGAAAAGGTTTTTAACTAAAGCAATTTTGAGGTCATCCCATGTCTCCATCGACATCCAAGTAGTCCCTAACTTCATCTCTTAGATAATGCCAAGCCATCAAGTTTGAGAAATTTCTCCTAGAAATTAGGAGGTGATGCTAATCTTCATTTCCTGTGGGTATTCATTCATCTTGAGAAAGCACTTCATCTCAAAGATGAATGCATCTTGGAGCTTATTGTCACAATCAACTTTCTACATCTTGGGCTCTTTGGCTTGGAACCTATGGATAGACCATCCTAAACCATATGTGATTTTCTTTTCCTCGATAGCCAACTGGTCATCTAGTTTCTTGTTTTTCACCTTGTTCTTCTCCACTTGTATCTTTAGGATTTCCACTCTTTGCAAAACATCATCCATCAAGATCTAGACATCAACAATATCCCTCATCCATTCCACCTGATTCTAGAGCATAAAGTTCTAAGCTTTGAAGAGATTGTACTTAGCTCCTAAATTTAATTTTTGAAGATATGGAATATCAAGTTTGTCAACAAGATAATGAATAATTTTAACCCATTTTACTAATGGCAAGTAACTAAAGATCACACTACCAATCTAAAGAAACTACTTCCAATTTTCTTATACCTTGTCAAGGAAGTAATCCTTGTGCTTCATGATAGGCATCTTATTATCATCATTCAGATTCTTGTATTTAGAGGTCACATTAAATGCTACAATGCCCATATGATTTTCTATGTTTTTATGAGTACAAATGAGTAGGAGCCTTGCCAAAGTGAAAAATCCCCTTCCTCTTCTTCTTGTGTTCCATGGGTACCAAATAATTTAAGTAATGAATCATGAGCCATCACCAATCTCAAACTAGAAACCTTCAAATCTTATACTAAGTGTAATGGTGTTGCCTTTTTAAAACACCATCCAACATCACCCAAAAGTCCTAAAATGAAAATAAGGAGGGTAGAATCAAGATAGACTACATCTCAAATCTTAGAGTACCTACAAGCATATTATAGGAGCATACAACCTGTTAGTCAAAGGTTAGAGGTCCATCAAATATGCCATACATTAACAAATACATAACCAAACCAACAAGATGCACATACTTCTACAAGAATATACACATAATATCAAAATCCTTCAAGAGCTAAGATGCATTCTTACGCTAATGCATCTAGCCTTAAGCCATGCTTTGAAGAGAAGATCAATAACAGGAGCTAGGAAGATGAAGTTTCCCTAATAAGCCTACATATCCTTGTGATGAGGTTCACAAAGGAATCAAGACCCATATAGTTCTAGGATGATGGTTAAGATTACATGAAACCTAATAGGATTTCCACACTTCTCCAATACCTGTTCCAAAGAAAAACAACCTTTGATGCATGAACAAGACCTGTTTTCTTATACTTTGTATGTACTAAAAGGAAATTAGGCAAATGGGTATACCATGGTAAAAAAGGATCCTAATAATGATCTTCAACTAATGCATCACAAGATGAGACACTTAAGTGAAAAAGTAAAAAAGATGTTACAATTTAAAAATCTTATTTCTAAATTTCCTTTAGCAACACTTCAATTTTGTGAAGATTGCATTATTGAAAAAACTTAGAGTTTTCTTTAAAAGAAATGAATTCCATAGGAGGAATACTTGCTTAGAGTTAATAAATTTTGATGTTGTTGATTCTATAAATCCTATATCATTTAATGGTGACTATTACTTCATAACTGATGAGACGCGATATTGCATAAGCGATATCGCGTCTTGCCTCATCTTCTATAAATAAGAGGTGGCACCCTTTGTTTTGGGGAGTTAGACTTAGACCCTTATCTAGATTCTTGTAGTTTTGTTATTCCAGAGTTAGAATTATTTTTGTGTGCCCATAGTAGAAGTCATAGAGTGAATAGATCTTTATTTGAGCATTTTGTACCTAAGCACAAATTTGTGTATGAAAATAAAGATGAACTTTATGATAAACCTTGCAACATACAGATTAAGCTAATTAGTAATTAATGATTATTTAATGCTTTTCTAGTTAATTAATGTCTTTCTCAACCTTCAACCCCCTTAGTTAAATACACTTAGTACGACCTCTTCGAGGATGCGTGTAGCGCTTGGTAGCCTAGTAACGATTAGCATTTGGTAATCCTAGTAGCGTTGCACTAGTTCAGGATGTGTACGACAAGTGGGAATGAATACTGGTATTAGGAACATTTAGAACTTAGTTAATGAATAGAAGATGTAAGTTAGTCACTTAGTTCTCTCTCCCTTTCTTTTATTAGAAAGAGACATAAAAAGACAAAAAGCTATAAAAATTATATACCTCAAGCTTACTTAACCATACAACCATGAAAATACAAGTAAGTTTGGGAAGCTAATGATTGATTAACCCTAAGTGTCCCATTAAGGCACATAAGCACTTAGTCCTTGGAGTTCGAATGGATCATGTGTGAAATGCTCGTATTCGTATGGTTGACTGTAGGTGTACCTTGCCACTCATCATTGGCACCGTTGTTGGTGACTTAGTTGTTTGTGTGTTGCGTAGAACATAGGAAATCATTCATATCATTGAAATGTTAGAACGAACACTTAGGGTTAATTAAAGAAAGATAAGACAATGGTACGTCGCACACCGAACAAGAGAAGATGTCTTCTTCTTCGCATAAGAGCACTCACTTCCTAGGACTAACACAAGAGGTAGTTGGCGGCATAATACACATAACTAGAATCCACTAGTTCCTCAACAATTTCATGTGGTATATACTCATCCTGATGAGTATGTACCCAACTTCACCTTTATTCTCCACCAAGATGAACAACTACATTGGAGAGACTTGGAGGGTAACATAGTGTTGCCTCTAGACTGATTAGTCCCCAACATGCTCCTTCATGCTCTCTCACGAATATGCATGTTGCTTTTATATATAGAATACGTTGCATGCGATCATGACACAAGGGACTATCATCCCACATAAGTGCAACGTCAAAGGGACTTGCGACAGGATAGATATCACACATCCTTAAAGGGTAAATGGCCCCATGACACTCCACATGTTTTAAGAAAAAGTGAGGATGGTGAACTTGCTTTAACAGGTTCCCCAAAAAATGATGTTCCTCCTCCTAACAATGGTTAAGAGGTAGTGTATCAGAATCTCAACTCCACTATTCACAACCCTGGTTCTGATACCCATGAAGATGAAGTGTTCACCAAAGGAACACAAACACACGATAAGGGTGGACATTCTGATCGTGATCACAATCATGGTTGAGATCACTAAAGAGAATGTAGAAAACACCGTCATGACAATGGTTCTCCTTCTTCTTCACCTTCATTATCACCTTCACCCTCTCCTTCAGTGTTTGGATGTAGTCATAGGGAAACCAATCATGAGGATAAGGGAAAACAAAGTGAAAAACATCAATGAGATAGTCGAGAACAAGGATGAGGGCACTCTAAGGAATTAAGGCATAGAATAAGGGAGAGTAGGGAATTGCGTAGCCACCATAGATGCTATGAACAAGATGATCATGAAGAACTCATACTTGCAACTAGAAGCATGCTAGATATAACGGAGACCGTAAGAGTTCCAACAAGGCACCAAAAGGATAGTAGGATCAAGAGGTTAGACATGAACAACATCCCATGATTTGAAGGGGGATACAACGCTGATCCTCAAATTCATTTACAAGAATTTCATGATGCATGTGCCTTGCAAAACATAGAAAAAAAATGGCAAAACCTGAATTTGTTCCCAAGGACACTAGTGAAAGAAGCTGAAAGTTGGTACTGGTCCTTAGAATTAGAATCCATTAGAGGTGGAGTACAATGTTAGAACTATTCAATGATAAGTACCAAATGTACTCTTGAGTGTCTAACCTATAGAAGCAAATCCAAGGATGGAAGCAAGGAAATCATGAACCCTTGGATGCTACTATGGGCCACTATTACGCACTATTACATTGTTGCCTTGGCCATGATTATTTGTAGTGGGATCAACTACGCCATCTCATTGATGGACTTAGGCATGAAATAAGAAGAACCCTTAGGACGTATGCCCAAGTAAGGTTATCGGAGCTTAGATCTCATCAAATTCATAGATTTCTAGAGCAAGTAGCCAAAGAAAAAGGTGAGCTATGAAAGAGAGAAAGTGCAGAAGAATACAATCGAGATCCTTCCCTCCAAAAAAGGGGAGTGAGATTTTGTGAGGAGGAAAAATAGTCACCACTCAAAGAGATGGTGAATAGGAAACCTTTGCCTCTCCAAAAGTTAAAAACATAAGTATCGGAAAAGGTAGATCAAATGTGGGACTCCCTAGATAGTAGGTTTGAAACTATTCTTAAAATTGTCGAGGAGTTTAGGGAGTTAGGTAGTGACTGTGACAAAAAGAAAAAGAGAGAAATGGAAAATGACGTAACAAGGGTAAGGGTAAAATGACCATCACAGAAGAGGTTGTGGATTCAGACACAGAAAATGATGGTGGATGTGAGATATGCCAATATGACCATCCTAAGGGATGTTGCCTAGTGATCTCACATCTACAAGAGTCTGGGGTGTATGCATTCAACCCACGACTAAATAAATGACAAACACCCCAACGGTTACCTTATACCCAAGGTAACCCAAGGTAGTTCCACCAACCTTCAACATATTATCCAAGTGGAACTCCACCACAACCTGTTGAGCAATATCAATAATGGAAATACCCACAGTCATGGGGGATGCCACCACCAAGGTAACAATACCCCTATCGGTAACCTGACCCATATGGCTACTACGTGTAGCATCGTCTCTCCACGCGACTCTGTTAGTTATGTTACACCACAACATCACTACCAAGCTCATGAGTATTATAGAAATCCTTCTTCTAGGGAAGATAACCCACAAACATACCATCCTTCAAATCCATCCGTAGCTCTCACACCGATAGCTCCATTATCACCAACTTTAAAAATGCAAGGGGAACTCCCTACTCAACCGTAGCAATGCAATAGCAAAAGGGTTGTAAATGCTCAACCCGTTGTTGGTTTTGACTAATATATGAAGAAAAGACCTTTCTTTAGAGCCAATAGTCCAACCAAGCCCTTACAACTAGAAGTGGTTGAACCTCTGAACGCCTCCCTATCAAATAAGGCTTCAGAGCTCCCTTTGAATCAAACACCGAGCTCAACACATACGGTTATGTTAACACATGCTATTACTAGCTGGATTAAGGTTGGCCACCTTACCAAAAAATTCTTTGATCCTATAAGCCCTCTAATCTATCTCCAAATCACTAGGAATGAGCCATGCAAATCTCTTTTGGATTCAGGTTCTGGAGTCAACTTAATATCACAAGAAATGTACAAAGCCTAGAACCTACCTCCATTAAGGAAGAGAAATATTTGCATAGAGTTGGCTGACCAATCCATCATTGTTCCCTTGGGACTAGTGGAGGACATTGTCACCATTGTGTATGGGTGGTCATACCCAACTAATTTCCTAGTGATACAAGTGAATAATGGTAAAGGGAACTTCCCAGTAATAATGGTAAGGGCATGGCTAAGTACTATAGATGCATGCCTAGGAATCCACAATCTTTCCTTGGAAATATCTAAGGAGTACACTTTTGAAAAGTTTGAGAAGAAGAAGGTTCCATGCATCGCATACAGTGATACAGGGTGCAATTGCATGTAGAAATTATGGGTTGTGCAAAGTTTAGCATTACCTACATGCAACCAGTGTGCACAAGACATTAATATACAAAAGTGCTTGTATGCAGCAGCCACACAATAAGAAGACACCCAGTGGTTGATAGCTAATCAAGAGAGCAACTCATTAATGTGCATGGAATTAACTAAGGGAATAACTTATGCTTACATTAAAAGCATAGATGCACTAGAGCAAGTCCATTTCCAACTTCCAAGCCTTAACATTGAAAAAATCAACTAGGGAAAGTTGGAAATTCCTGAAAAATTCAAACAAGAGCCCCTAGAATTGAAACCATTGCCCACTGGTTTGGAATATATGACCCTCAAAAAGAAAACCAGTAATCATCAACACAAGACTTGCTTCCAAAAAAAAGGAAGACTACTGAAAGTAATAAATAAGTGGTCAAAAGCCTTTGCTTGGTCATATCCTAAATTAACTGGAATAGATCCTAGGATATGCTAGCATAGGATTTACACTAACCCCTCCATGAAACCTCGAAAAAAACCACAAAGGTGATTGAACCCAAAATTGAAGCAAGTGGTAAAAGAAGAAATAGAATAGATTCTTAAGGCTAGGTTCATATACCCCATTGCTGATAGCGAATGGGTTAGCCCTCTGGTAATCATGTGCAAAAAGGAAGGCAAATGGAGGGTGTGCATAGATTTTAGGCTACTAAACATGGAAACATTTAAGGATAACATTCTGTTACCATTCGTTGACCAAGTCTTAGACACCATAGCAGGGCATCGCTATTATAGTTTTTTGGATGGCTATAGTGGATACAACAAATACGGATAGCCCCAGAAGACCAATCCAAGATGACGTTCACTAGTCCTTGTGGAACATATGCATATAAACAAATGCCGTTTGGCTGGTGTAATGCCCCTACCACATTTCAACGCCTAGTTCTAAGCATATTCCAGTAGTAGATAGGGAATGGAGTGGAAGTCTTTATGAACAGCTTCTCCACCTTTGAAACAAGTTTTGATCAAGCCTTGGACCAATTAGAGCAAGTACTGAAAAGATGTGTAGAAACCAATTTAAGGCTCAACTAGTAGAAAAGCCATTTAATGGTCTAAGAAGGTGTAGTACTTGGGCATAAGCTTTCACACAAAGGAATAGAGGTAGACCTAGATAAAATTAGGATCATCCAAGGAATCACCCGGCAACCGAAAACTGTCAAAGACATTCAGTCATTTCTTGGACACACTGGCTACTATAAGAGTTTTATTGAGAACTTCTCCAGGGTTGCTAAATCATTGGTAGAGCTAATAAAGAAGGATGTACTGTTTGAGTGGACCAGGGAATGTGAACAAGCATTTCAAACTTTGAAACAAAAGCTTGTAGAAACTCCCATTCTACAAGCTCCTGATTGGTCCAGACCATTCCACATAACGACTTATGTGTCCAATTATGCTTTAAGGGTCGTACTTACACAGTTAGATGACCAAAAATTTCCTTACTACATCCACTATGCAAGTAGAAGTATTATCGGTGCACAACTTAACTACAAAACTACAAAGAAAGAATTAATTATTGTAATGTTTGCACTGGATAAGTTTAGGCACTATGTGTTAGGTTACAAAGTGTTCATCCATACGAATCATAGTGCAATCTAGTTCTTCATGAACAAGCCAATGGTTAGTCCTCGTATTATGCGATGGCTGTTAATCCTACAAGAGTTCGATCTAACGATGATCAATCAAAAGGGCACCGAGAATGTAGTTGCAGATCATTTGTCTTGGTTGCATTGGAACAACAAAGAGTATGAATATGTAATGTCTGATCAGTTTCCTAATGAAGCCCTCTTTGCTGGTGTAGTAAATAACCAACCCACGGAGATGAACTGGTACAGTAGTATTTTCACCTATCTTCTTACTCAACAAACACCATAGGAGCTGGACTGTAGGAAGAAATAACAATTTCTTCACAGAGCCAAGCACTTCATGGAGATCAATGGACAACTTTACAAAGTGTATCTTGATGGCTTGGTTCGATGGTGCATACTTGAGGTAGACCAACTGAGAGTTCTCCAAGATGCTCATGAGTGCCCTTGTGGGGGTCACTATGCAGGGAGATGAATGACTATTAAGATCTTTCTTGTAGGATATTACTAGCCAACAATATTTTGGGATGCCCATCAATTTGTCTAATCTTGTGAGCATTGTCAATGTGATGGGGGAATGACTGCTAGAATGGAGGGCCCGCAATAATGGATTCAACCTTTAGAACCCTTCAACATTTGGGGAATATACTTTATAGGGCCCATTACATGAATGTCCAATGGAAAAGCTTATGTTGTAGTTGCCATAGCCTATCCAATGAAATGGGTTGAAGTAGCTGCTATTATAGACTACACATCATCTACAGCTGCACGATTTGTGCAACAACAAATCGTAAATAGGTTTGGTTTGCCACGTCCACTTATCTCAGATAATGGAACATACTTCACAGGTGAACATTTTTGAAAGCTAATGCAATGCTTAGGGGTTGAACAAAAATTGAATACACCTTATCACCCCCAAGCTAATGGACAAGCTAAGGTCACCAATAGGGAGATCACTAAAATGTTAACTAGGACAATTAGCATGGATAGGTGAGATTGGAACACTAAAATGAATGATGCTCTTTGGGCATACCGCTCCACTTGGAAACTCCCTATAGGTTACTCTCCCTATGAGTTAGTGTACAGAAAGTTTCTAACGCTTCCAATTCAAACCGAGGTCCATACATTATCCATGGCTTGTGACCTCCACCTCAATCTTGATCTAGCACTGGCAACTTTAAACATGCTAGATGAATATTGATTAGTTGCCCTATCATCAAATGAGTTGCACAAGGCATATAACAAGCAATGTCATGACTTGAAGATTTGAAAGGTTAAGTATCAACCAAGAGATAACGTTCTCTCATAGAATCTCAAACATGTGCCACAATGCACAAAATTTCAAACCTTGTGGGAAGGACCTTACATTATTCATACAACCTTCCCTTTAGGGGCCATGACCATATACAAACCTAAGAGCCCTGATAAGAAATTATTAGTCAATGTGCAATGGATCAAACCCTTCCATGAATTTAGAATAGCCAATGCACATAATACGACTGAGAAGGGATGACCTTGCTCACTATTTCAGATCTCCTCCTTTCAACTCAGTCATGGGGTGGCTATTTGAGGCCCTTAGTTCCTTTTTAAGTTTTTGTGTTTGTTTGTTATTTTGATTTTGTTAGATTCATCACCTAATAAGTGCTCTTGATGGTGGTATGAACTGTATTCTATGGATTGTTAATGTTTTATTTTTACCTTTGAGTTATAATGTTGATACTAAGGTATGGTTCTTTTGATTTAACAAGAAATGAGTCCACATCATCCATGCATCCATGAATTTCTATGGTCTCTCTTGGCTTGGAACTATACAGTCCATTTCTTTAATAATAAAAATATTAACAAATTGGTGACTAGGCATTTCTCAAACTAAGGAAGGACTCAAGGACTGAAAAGAGTGTGACTTCAAAGGAATTTGATGCATTTGTGTTGGCTATTCTCTTGGGTGCTTGGATGTTTTCTTCTTAAGTTTTCCTTACAATTTCAATGTTGCTCCATTATTTGGAAGCTAAGCCAATAAAAATAAGTCTTTGCATGGTCTGATTCTCATGTAAAGAAAAGAAAAGAAAAAACAATGAGAATTCAAAGCACACCTCTTAGAAAAAATAATCATTTGGGCTACAAGCATTGGTTATGGAACTAAACAAACATGTTCCCTCTAACTAAGGCCCTCTCTCGCTTCCTACTTTTCCCTTTCTCGTTTCCTTGGAATGGTGGTGACTCTTTGGTGGAAGCATTCTTGTTACATCAAGTGGATGGATTGGCCGAGTGTATTAATGTGAAGTCATTGGAAGTGGATTGTTTGAGGAAAAATTTGGAATGAGATCTACTCAGTCATATTAACCATAAATACACAAGGGGTTGTACATCACCTTGTTCTTGGGACTCTATTCCATTCTCTTCTTCCCATCATTCTTTCTCCATTTCCACCTCATTGTCGGTTATATCAGTAGTCGATATTTTGGTTGATGCATTGTTTTCTCCTTGGTGAATTCTTGGGGTTAAGAATATAACTCTTGCTTCCAAATGACATTTCCAAAGCCTATGGACTCTTTGAATGTGGTATTGTTAGGGCATAAAGGACATGAGCCTGCTTTGGGGAGGACCCACTGGCATTCCTATTTGGTGCATCAGTTAACTCTTTTCCCTTAAACATTCCTACAATAAACATATGTTTAGTTCATTCCCATCTCTAACATCCATTTTATCACCGTTGCCATTGTTTATTTTTTCCCAGTTTTCTTATTCCTTATCTTTTTCCAATTTATCAGATTGAAGGATCACTCTTAGTCATGGGCACCTTGGTCCAATTTTTTCAATTTTTCCTAACCCCTATACCTTGGGTAGTCACTAGTGTTATATCTCTAGGATCTGTATTGGCCATATCACAACTTAGCTGATGGATCTTACACTGGGGTAAGGTATCAACTGTATTGTGATTTACTTATCGTTGCTCATATGTGATTGTGTTGTGTGTACAGATGGAAATCATACAGTAATGAACTAGACCTAGAGGAAACACTCAGGATGGATTGGTGCTAGAATAGTTGTGCATGAAACAAGATTGATAGCATGGTTATGGATGGATAATGGAAGGAACAATCCTGGCATCAACAGAAACACGTGTTTTTCTTTTCTCTCTCTCTCTCTTCTCTTTCAGCTGCCAAATAAGGATGAATGCCAATTGTGTATAGTGTTCATTCTTGTAGTCATGAATACTAATATTGTCATGTATTGTAATGATTGATCCGTTCACACATCATCCCATTCACCATTAGTTGTCATTCAAGTCAATAATCCCACACCTTCCCAATATTTTGTAAGGAACTCAAGGACGAGTTTTAGTTCAGTCATGGGGGTATGATGAGCTGCGATATCACATATGTAATATCACATCCACCACACCATATGGTGTCTTGCCTCATTTTCTATAAATAAGAGGTAGTGCCCTTTGTTTTGAGGAGTTAGACTTAGACCCTTAGCCAGATTCTTGCAGTTTTATTTATTCTAGAGTTAGAATTATTTTTGTGTGCCCGCAGTAGGAGTCATAGAATGAATAGATCTTTATTCGAGTAATTTGTACCTGAGCACAATTTTGTGTACGACAAAAAAGATGAACTTTATGATAAACCTTGTAGCATACAAATTAAGCTAATTAGTAATTAATGATCGTTTAATGATTTTATAGTTAATTAATATCTTTCTCAACCTTCAACCCCATTAGTTAAATACACTCAGTACGACCACTTTGAGGATGTGTGTAGCACTTGGTACCCCAGTAACGATTAGCATTTGGTAATCCCAGCAGCATTGCACTGGTTTAGAATGTGTACAGAAAGTGGAAATAGATACTGATGTTAGGAACATTTAGAACTTAGTTAATGAATAGTTAATGTAAGTTAGTCACTTAGTTCTCTCTCCCTTTATTTTATTAGCAGGAGACATAAAAAGACAAAAAGCTATAAAAATCATATACCTCAAGCTTACTTAACCATACAACAGTGACAATTCAAGTAAGTTTGGGAAGACAACGATTGATTAACCCTGAGTGTTCCATTAAGGTGCGTAAGCACTTAGTCCTTGGAGTTTGACCAGATCATGTGTAAAATGCTCGTATTCGTATGGTTGAATGTAGGGGTACCTTTCCACTCATCAATAACCTTTATTGATGGTTATTCTTGAGAATGTTGGTTATATGCTATGAAAAGAAAAGAGTAAGTTATTGAAATGATTAGATTTTTTAAAGCTAGGGTTGAAATGAGACCAATAGAAAAAGTAAGTGTTTGTGCACTGATAATGGAGGAGAATTTTGTTCCAACATCTTTGAGAAACTCTATTGTAAAACAGATATTAAACTTGAAAGGAGCATCCCTAGCACACTACAAGAAAATGGTATTTTAAAAGGTATAATCAGAAAATCCTAGATAAGATTCAAAGCATGCTAAAACATTCTAGATTTTTAGCATAAGGTTGCAAAAAATGCCATGTATTTGATTAATAGATCCCCCATTGGATCATTAGATGGACAAACACTAGAGGCTAAATGAAGTAGAAGGCAAATAAGCTATAACCATCTTAGAACCTTTGTTACATTAAATGTGCCTATATTGTTAAAGAAAATAGATCTAAAGTTGAGAATATAGCATAAAAAGGCATTTTTTAAGGTTTTGGAGGTAATGATAGGTTCTATAAATTATGAGATCAAATTGCTAATAAAATATTTAAAAGTAGAGATATTTATTTCAATAAAAGTGTAATGTATGAACAACTTGAACAATCAACAGAAATGAAAGAACATGTAATAATTGACACATCATTTATTATTTCAAGGTAACCATTAGAGAAAATAAAGAATCATAGGTTATGGTCAAGTGATGGTGGTTGTTTTCAACCTTCTATACTTCAAATATGAAACCATGAGTCAACCATGGATTGTGGTGACTACAAATGATAGAATATGAATTAACCATGAGTCATAGTTTATTTAGATTTCAAAGAAGAGCTTACCATGGATTGTGGTGAGGTTGTGTAATTCTAACAAAATAAAGAATGGTAGAAATGAGAATTTTGGGCTTCAACTAGGTAAATATGCCAACACTAATCTTATTGATGAGTGGTGGAATTTCCCAACACTCTACCATACAAGTCACAGTGTTCACATGTGACAAGATCATAATCTGTAGATGGACATTGTAATTATGCTAGGAGTTCATGTTAAGCTCACAATCATTATCTTCTCACTTTGAGTTATTAAAGTTCAAGTATATGGTTTAACTCACAGTGAGCCATGTGATAGATGATGTTTTTGGGCTCATAGTACTCTTAGTTGTAAATATAATAGAAGTGAAAATGAACCCTAAGTCTAAGTATAATGGAAATGTACATCTATTCTATACTAGAGTGATGAGTAGCCAATCCTAGTTTGTTGGTCATGTCTTGGGCACATGTAATTGCCACAGGGATTACCTAGTGGATTTACTAGTGAGCGAATTAAGCAAAACCACTATTGAATTACTAAACAATTATAGTTAAATGCTAAAAACTAGTCGTACTGATTGCACTTAACTATTAAACATGAAAAGTAAAGTGCATGAAAATGTAAAGTCTTAAAATAAAGTAAACAAGAAATTAAGCTAAGTAAACATATAAGGCTAAGTGGATGCTCCAATAATGAAAAATAGTCTTGATCTTTATTTTTGGTCATAAACTATGTCTAAGTACAATTTACTCAAATAAAAAGTCCAGTAAACTAGTTGACACCACACTACAGGCATTCACACTATTGCTAAAACTATGAAATATAACTGCAAGAGTTTAGATAAGGGGTGGAATGAATTATTGTTGCTTATGTGTCCAAGTCTCAGTATTTATAGGGCTACATAGCTCTTGAGACATCGAATCAATGATGACATAGCAAGAGCTACGACATCATTGATACAATATCGTAGTTACGATATCGCATCTATGGGAAAAAAATGATTTGGTCATACCCTTATAACTAATTGAAAAATTATCCTTGAGTTAGAACAAAATGAGGATGGAATCACTTACAAAATTAGGAAGTAGAATTAGCTTGACATGACTTTGATGGTTGCATTGGTGTTTTTACAAAAAATGGACACATTTGACAATGGACAAGACAAATAAAACAAAAAAAAATTGAAGTAGCTCAATGTAGCTTCTAGGTTACTGGAAGTGGAGGCTCTTCCATTAGCTTCTTCCCATTGTTATAAGGCTTTTGAAATTGGTATCTGTTTAGAAGCATTGGAAGTTTCTCCTCTTCCATACTAGGAGCATGCCGCATCAATGTCGATTGTACAATGTTGGATGGAGTTGGTACATTCCACAAGCATGGTATTTGCAAGAACATTTGGTTGTCCTTGATGTACCATGCTAAAAACTATTGTTCTTCTTCTATAAAAGCCCTAGACATCTTTCTTAATTCTTGATAGTTTAACATTCAAGATGCTAGGTTTGCTACAACTAGCTTTTATAATTTCAAGCTCTGAGTTTGCCATGTGTAATTTCTGCAAGGGATCTTTTCTATTAGCATACTCCTTCTCTTAAATGGTATACATTGCTACTACCTATTTCTCAAGTTCATTATGAGGCCATCCTACTGTCAACACGGCTAAGTTAGCATATTAGAGATTTGCTAATCCCATGTACTTTGTCAAATTTTCAATTTATAGCTCTTTGTATTTGATCTCATCCTAATGGATGTGGTCTAGGCTATCCAAGATGGGTTGCTAGTCTAATGTTTGAGTAGTGATGGAATTGATCTTGGCTTTTGCCATCTAGTTATCCTTCTCATTTATTTACTTATACATTCCCACTTGGTCTCTAAAGTACTACTTGAGTTGTTCATATCTCTTGGCATTGTTTTTCCATGTGCTTATCTCAATTGTTGATTTCTATTTGATAGCATGTATTTCCTTCATTGATAGCATTCTATCCTCATGGACAATCTACTCATATCCTAGTTACCTTGAACAAACTATTTTTGCAACTGATGGATGCTTTCCTCAAGAATGTTCTTTTGGTTTTTAATATTAGTTAATTGAGTGTTGTTTGTAGTGAGTTTCTTATTTTCCTCCTCTAAGACAGCGACAGCTTTAGCATGTACATATGTTAAGGATTCTACTATGAAGGCATTCCACATAGCCTTCTCTCTTTCAATCTTTTCTTATATGTTGCTAACAATTAGTTGCCTCACTTGGTTGGTTTTGAATTTCTCAAGCTGGTTAGGGGTAACAAATCATGTAAGGTCCATTAGTTTTTCTCTTAGATCTAACAACTCATCTTGTAGCCTCTACACTTCATTTTTTGCATATTGTGCCCTTATTTTGGCCATCACCAAATTTCCTTTAGTGGCTATTAGATCCAACTATATTGTAGTGATATCACTAGGGATATTAAAAAGATTTTGCATGACTTGGCCTATCTACAATAGCATATCAAAAACATCTTCATGCTCAGTTGGAGTCATTGAGGTATTGGCTAGCATTTAAGCATCTTTGAGTCCAAAAATATTTGCTAGTGGTACAACGAGAACATTAAAGGTTTCTTTAATGTGATTTATTATGATCTCTACTACTCCTGCTACATACTAGTGCTGCATGAACAAAATTATGATAACTTCACTAGTTTCTAACATTATTTAGAATGATGTAGCATTACCTAATATTTATTGTGCCCAGTCTTCCTCTTCTCTTGTTTTCAATCATACCTACCAACTAGCAGGTCCTACTAAAACTATAGGCCTTATCGAGCTTTCTCTCACTCTATAGATATTAGATCCTCTCTTGCTTCCCAAGTAATTGTGTCTATGATTTGGCACATATGGCTCATTGAGGAATGATAATTTTATGATGGAGGTGAAGCTTGTTGATCTTGTCTATCTCTATTAGGTGTTGAATTGTTGGGTCTTGCATGTTGTTGATTGGTAGTTAGAATGTTACTAGTAGGTGTTGAACCTATAGCTCCCTTAGTGTCTATTAGCTTCTCCAGTTGATCTTTCTTGGGTGACACTGGCTTGGACATTTCTACATAAGAGGTGTTATGGGCATTTCTTAGGACATCATTACTATAACCCAGAATCCCTACTTTTTTTTCAAAGCTTCCTTATTAGGAAAGGGAATAGTAGTGTTGCTTTTCCTACATTTTTCTCCTTAAATCTTCTTTGGCTCTTTAGGAAGATGAGATGGATGATGTTTGCATTAAAATTTTCCATCAAAATGACACTTTCTCTAGTTGCATATGTAGAGATCTTATTGAGGCTTTTGGTTGGGAATAGATGGTATGTTCCAATCTTGAAATAGATATTTTTCTTAATAGTCATTTCATTGTAGTGTTTGTATTTCTTGACATATGCTCTTTGTAGCCATAATTTCTTGGCATTAGTGTTGAACCTTGTAGAAATTTGCGCAATGTTGACTTTGATGTTTGGGATATTCAAGACCTTTGCTATTGCCTCAACTAAATATGGTATTAAGAGCCGTTTAATCTATATTATGGCATCATCTTGTTTATTCTTGTTAGAATTGGTAAACTTCTCATAAGTACCATTTGACATTACTAGACACTATTGGACATAAGGAGATTTTTGGAGTGTGTTCTAATAGCGTATGGAGCAAACTCCATGAATGGATGAAAGTTTAGTTCCATGATGACCATGGACATTATAGACTTTTCTTGAATGGCCTAAAGGCATTCATCGAATAGCATTAGATGTTATCCCTGTTTAGGTTCTAGTGGCACCTCTGCTTTTGTTTATGATAAATGCTCGATACTAAATTAATGTATCTACAAAAGAAAAAGTAGGAAGAATGAAGTAGAAGAGGAGAGAATATTAAGATACCACTAATACACTAGTCATGAGAATGGTGCTATATCATAGAAGAAAGCATGGATAAATCCTTCACTTAAGATGGCTGAAAGGATGTCATTTATGATATTTAGATCCTATTCCACTTATGCCCTTCAAAAATTCTTACCAAAATAGAATAATTCACTCAATTTTCATTAAACATGCTAATGAGACAAAAGCGAATGAGATAAGAAAGGGAGCTGGATGAAAGAAGAAAGTGAGGGGAAAGATGAAAAATACATTTGCAAAATTAAGAAAATAATAAAATTGGAGAATGAAATGAGAGACATCACCTATACACTAAGACAAGATTCTATGATTTAATGATTGTTCATGCTTTATAGATTTAATTTCATCCATGTTGAAAATGACAAAACACTCATTACTCACTGCATGAGGAAATTCACTAATTAATATTCTCATCATAGTGTACTGTAGAAGATAGTTAGTAAAATGGAATAGTAAGAAATTAGGGTAGGTGGATAAAACTTGATGAAGGAGATAGAAGAAAAATAGCAAAAAATAGAGAGAAAGAGAGAAAAAGTGAGATAGGAAGAGGAGCATAAATAGTACAATAATATGTAGATGAGATGTGAAAAAAGTTAGAGCAAATCTGATGATGATTGATCTCTCTCTTTTCTTCTATCTCAAATGTAGTATCATGACCTATTCACTGAGTGATATGGATTCCACTGGTTTTGGACCAATGGGATTTATCATACATAACTTAGCATGATCTGGTCATAAGCTTTAAAGATAATGTTGAGTAGATTTTTGAGAACACTTGTATTTGTTAGTGCATTTAATGAATATAAAAGAGATTATAATACATATAATACAAATAAAAACTTGTGTCACCATCGTGGAAAAGAAGGGAATATTTATAATTTTATATTTTATAATTTTTATGTATTTTATGAATATAAAAATAAAAAAAAATATAAACACAGATGCATTTTAATCTCTCATGAAAACAAGTGCAATGCTCATGTTGAAATCCCTCTTGGGGACAAGTGTAGCACCACACACATAAAATACAAATAAAATAGATTTTAATCATAACCTCACTAGACCAACATCATGTTGTATTGTTATGACCTTCTTAGATAAGGATGAATCATCACAACTCAAGAAAATGATAATTAAAAAATTTATTTTTATGGTTTTTGGTGTTTTATGCTTGTTACCATTTTAATGTTTAAGGCATCAATGGTTAAATAAGGGAAAACCAAAAGCTTTATTTACCATGCAAAGATTAGATTCCAAATCAACCAAATCGTTATGGGCTAAGTAAGCAAGGTAGCACTCTGACAGAGTTTAGCGGCACTTGTGAAAGAAATGACTCAAAACACACAAGATAAGGAAAGTAATCAAGTTATCCAAGGAAGGAAGAGCTCTTAGAATAAACCAAATGCCACAAGCTCAAATGGAATGAAATTTATTCTTATTATGTGTATGAAAGCTCATCCATTGTATTTATATTTTCCATGTGGAAGTGAAGGAGATTTGTCAACATCTTGACATTAACGAAGGTCCCTCAAATGTAACTTGAGTTGATCTCACTTGTATCATAAGAAATGAAGATCAATCTAGGCTTGGAGGGAGATGCATTTGTGCCCTTACATTAATGCAGGAGGATGCATTGATGCAAGGTAGTTAGCACATCCTCCAAAAATCATACTTTGCATCTTCAATCTTGGATAAAATCCAGAACCCAAGGAAGCATGTCAAAAGGATAGAAGGGCATTTGAATGTAGTGGAAATCATCCTAAAGAGCCTAGAATCATGAAAAAAACCTCAAAGTGTGACATATGTGGTAAGGATGCATCTTGGAAGACTAAGAACCTCAACTAAATATGCTAGACTAAAAACATAGGAAACATAAAATACTTCCCAAAATCTAGAACTCATAATCGACTTACAAATTGCCACTAGATGCCTCATCATTTTCCCATGATTGAGTAAATCTAGTCCCATAGCTTGAAAAATTGAAGACAAGAAAATAAGAACTATACATATCATAAGATCAATGTAGATGAATTGCAAATGTACAATACAAATGATGACCCTATTACAATACAAGCCACCTTACCAAGAAGTGTTAGGGTATGATGGCTAAGGATGAAATACTCCTAACATGCCTACATGGAATAGGAAGAAGTTAGAGAAGCATAGGTCTCTCCAAAAATTATTTTCATCCATGCCTTCTTCCATTTCATCCATCTTGAAATCATCTCTTGTGAACTCCTTTGGCACTTATTTATAATATCTTATTTGGCACACACTCAACTTGAAGATCAAGAGCATGACTATCTTCCTCTAGATTTCTCTCTCAAGGGAGGTCTCTTAGGCATAGGTGTTGTATTTGATGACTAATATTGTTCCTTCACTTATTCCAAGACTAGTGGTTCACTTGCCTAAGCATGATGAGCTATGAAAATGCTAAAAATCAAGTGATATCCCTCAAGGCATTATACTATCATTGTTAAAAATGACAGTAAGAAAAATGATAAGTATAACACTTGGGGGTATGAGAGAAACATAATCACAACTTTCAAATCAAAACATGCATAAGTAAAAATATGGTGGAAATAATTTAATTAACCATCAAAATTATAAAGTACATACCTAAATTGGTGCCTCTCCTCCATGACTAAGTTACAAGACACCTAGCTTAATCAACACAATAAATGCTAATTAAAAGAACAAGAAGAATAAATAAATGAGAAGAATTTAATCAAGGCTCAAACCAAACAAGCCACAAAAGTAGCAAGAAGATCAAAAAATTAAAATATTATCCTAGATGACATTCAAACTCATGGGGTTTGAATCATAGTGTTGAATCTACTTATTCACATGATCCAAGAAATAGAAAAGAGAGGCTATAAAAGTAGGAGATAAATAGTATACTCCAAGGTGAAGAAAATAGACAAAAATGAGCTAAGGTAAAAATAATTATCATGATCAAACCTTGAAGCTCATAGAGTAGAAACTCACATAAGTGGAAGACAAATTGAGTGCTTTATGCCATGAAAACATCACCAACACTAGGAGATAAGCTTGAACTTACCCACTCACAATGCTAAGCCATTAAGGATTCACAAGTGGATCCTTCCCATAATAGGAACTTTTCTTCTTGCCCATGTAAAGCCTATTGATGATACACTCATGAAATATTAATAACTAGTTAGACATTAGCATCAAACATGAGTTCATCCCCTTGGGTGATCAAATATTATCCTCTTCTTTGCATAATTAACTTCCTATGACATACAATGATGAACAAGAATGAAATGGAGGAGATGAAGAATGAATGATGGATAAGAAAGGAGAGGTTATAGTGAAAAATCACTAGATCCCTAGCCAACCATTCAATTAGATCATGGAAGCATGTGAGAATGTCATACACCTTGTGAGAGATCCACTACTACATTCTTTCATTGCTACTCATCCACATAGTAGGGATAGATCTTCAAGTTTATTTTCTAATAGCAAGAACATGCTTGTCACTACCAATGTCATCTAGCCTTGACTGTTCTACAATCTAACCATTGATGCAATTGAACTAAGACATCATATTATAAATCATCTAGAATTCAAGATTTTGGTTTGACTTTCCTCATCTATGCATGTATGCATAACAATTTTCTAAAATTTTGCTTTACCAAAAACCTCTCACTGATCCCTATGATTGCACTAATCATTCCCAATTCCAATAGTGATTACAATGTCATGACCAAGTAATTGAATTTACATGGTGATTATGGTCATGGTTTGGATAAAGGACTATGATCTTGACTCTAAGAAATAAATGGATTAATGGATTAGGTGGAAGTAGCATTTGATGTTATGAAAGTTCACTAAGAGAGAGACTTCTAGGCCATCATCACCATGGGTAAGGATGAGCAAGAGATTGTCTTGGAATATTACATTTAGGAGACAAGTGATGTAGGCAACAAGTTGAACATATAATAGGATTGCATAGGTATTGGTTTAACCACTCATCTTGATCTTTCTTGAGTATTTATATGATCAGTCCAAGATGGTATAAATACCAATTTATGTAAATTGAAGAGCTTGAAATAATGCCACTATTCCCATTACCTCTTCTTCTTCATTTTTAAAGTTTTTTTTTTCATTTTATGTTTTTTTAATATTTCATCTTCTCTTTTATAAGAAGAGTGTTTTAAAATAGTACATAACAATTATGGGAATGATAAAGTACCAAATTACCATCTAGAGACGTTGACTTACACAAACATGACACACATAGGTTTATGAGAACATGAACCTCTTCTGATCGAGATGGCAAAGCATGGTAATCACATGCACCTTAGTCCAATGACATTGATTAGACTATTATAGTGATAATAAGAACCCTCAATGACACATCCTTTCATTTCCAATGACCAAGAACTCTTCCTGGATTCCAAAGCTTATACCCTAAGGTGTGGACCCACCACCTACCCATGATTCCAATAGTAGTAGCTTTAGAAAATCATGATGTAAGTTCTAGATCCCTATTGAATTTGATTTTGGTTTAGCAATTATGGCTAGAGGAAGATTAAGTGGATGAATTCTATTTCATAAGTATTTCATTGATCAATTCTCCACTTTGGACCCATATAGCACTCTCGCATCCTGACATTGGTAATTCACTCATTTACCTTTGTCTTATTGGGTGAGCATTCATAAAGCACAGTAATTGATTTTTTATATATACACGAAACACACTTGGAAGAGTATAAAAAGTAAAAATTTATTAATCATTAATATCAAAAATAGATACATAGAAAAAACATAGTAAAGACATATCAAATCAAAATTGATAAATTTTGTATCCTCAACAAAGTGCACACAAAATCATATCAAAATAAAAGAATAAGAAAATTAGAAAATGATATATCATTTATTTCAATAAAATTTTAACCAAAAAATACATACCAAATAAGCAAACCATACTATACAACTGATACTATTACATGGAGGACTCTTTCCCAATGACTGACTTTAAAGATGGTACCTAGAAAGATCTTTTTTAATCAACATTATGAAATGGTTGAGAAGGTAAATAATATGCTTTGTGACACCCAAATTGTTGAACTTGTTATTTAGAAACATACCCTCCTTAATCTTGTTTCTTTGAAGATGTTGGTAAGGAAGGGGATGAGTGTGAATCCTCATAGAAAATTGTGTTCTTCTTTCTCTTACAAAAATGCTTTTGCTTGTGAGGTGATGAAATTATTGCCATGCGATGAACATGATGATTTTTGTACTACCCAATAGTGTATTAGGATGAAAAAAAAGAATAGCACATTGCATTAAGGGAATGGACATATTCCCGCTATGGATAATTTAAAATTCCCTTCTATAATAGTAAAAAGGATTATGATGGACATTGGTGAACTTGTGATTATGGATATGGTTGTGGTAGATATGGCCAATATTTAGGGGGAATTACATGAGGTATTTGGTTCATGTATTTTTGAGTTTCATAGTAGCAAGAGGGATGACATGAGAAAGAATGTTACAATCTAAAGGAAGCATTCTAAAGATTAGGTTTCATCCCTTGTTGAAGTTGTAGTTGGAAACAATGACCACAAGGATAAGAAATTTTATCATGATAAGATCTCTTATAGTTTGTTTTGCTTTCACTTTTTCCTTGCAATATAATTATCTTCATAGATACTTCAATTACTTTATTTTCTAAATCTTTGAAAATTAATGTCATATTTTTATTTAATACATCCCAAACCTTGTCAACAACATTGACAAGATCTACCAAAGCCTTTTTGGTTTTCATGCTTTCTTGAACAAGGGCTTCAACAACATTAGAATGTTAAATCTTACATTCAACATTCTTTACATGCTTCTAAAATTAAAGATTTATGTTTTCTTTATCTACATTAGCATGCTTATGCCATTCACCTTCCAATAGTTATGACATCCAACATAATAGCAATTTAAGTCACTAACCTCTAATAGAAATCATCCATGATATACATATCCATCCTTTCATGAGTTTGCAATTGTAGTCCTTCTACCAAGTGCATTAATGGGGCATGTTTGTTAAACCCATGATGTGGGCATTACTTGAACATGTAATTATATTATTTAATGAACACATTAATGAGTGACAATGTACCCCTATGCCTAACCATACGAATCATGAAGTGTTCATGCATGATCCGATCAAATTCCATGGACTCTATAGTTTCCAGTACACTAATCTTCTAGGAAGTGAACATTGCCCTAATGGTCATTCATTATCTAACTAATTACACTTGTGAAGCTTTAAGGATATGGTTTAAGTGTAATTGAGGCACATGAATTTTATTATTTTATGTTTTATGGTTTTGGTGCTTAAAATAACCATGATAAGAATAAAGTAATTTAATGTCTACTTTGATCTAATGGGCTAACTATTATTTAACTAGTCCTAACAGAAGTATCTAGTCCCACTTTCCATACATATCCTAAACACATATAACATTATTGGGATTATGAAACGTCAGACACATGTTTGAAGGGATCATACTTATGTGTTTACTTAATCGCTATTTAGCTTATCTCGCTTAATCATTCAATTAGCTTAATTACTAAGGTACATTGAATAAATAACTACAAACATTAAATGCATGAGTAAAACATTTAAACTATCTATAATTTTTCAAGGTTTATCAAGAAGCTCATCTTTATTACTACACACTATCATGCTCAGGTACAACAGTGCTCAAATAATGATCTGTACACTCAATGACTCCTACAATGGGCACTCGGGAAAATATTCTAACTTTAGAATGTAAAAACTGCAAAAATTCAACTACTACTATGACTTTTTTCTTCATAAACATGATTTTGAGCTCCTATTTATAGTTTTTATTGCTGGCTTTTGTTGATAGGGCCTTGTAGACATAGCAAATCCTATGTCGACGTAGCCTCATCAATGGGAAAAAACCACATAAATAGGACCCCATCAATGGGTGCCCATTAATGAGGCCATGTTAATGGGGGCTCATTGATGTGACACTTTGACACTCATCATACCCCCACAACTAAATGAAAACTCATCCTTGAGTTTCTTTATAAATTTGAAAAGGTATGGGATTATTGACTAACTTTTGACAAAACAAACTAACTTGAAAAAATTGAGTGCTTGAGTGTACTAATCAACACATTACAAAAATTGTGGTGTTCATGACACAAAATTGAATACCATGACATGACTACAAAAAACTAAATAGAACATCCTCTAATGGAATGAAGATGGTTGAGAAGATTAGAAAGTCCTAGGTGATGAAGGCTCCTAGGGTTCTAAAGAACCTTCGTCGACTTCAGGCATGTGCTATGGCTGAGGTGGCTATGGCTATCCTACTATAGTTGTAACCTCCAGTGGAAGGCAAAAGACATCCAGTAATGCTTTCATCTTATCCTCCTTACTCTAGGGATCATTCATAGTCCATGCAACATCACTAATATGGGCTAGAATGGAGATATCACATGGACATGGAATTACCAAGAACAACTCCTTTATGTTGATAAACTAGGTAGTGAACTATTTGAGTTTGACATCAAATGAATTTATTGTGTTTTGTAGCTCCTAGTAGGAATTCATCCTTTTGGCTAGGTTCTTGATGGTAGATCTTTGATCAATGTATTTGCCCTTGAGAACTTTGAGTTTAGCATTTGCCACCACAAGATTTTGTTTAGTGTCTTTGTGATGCTTGAACTTAGCCTCATACAACAAGTATGAGGTAGCCACCTACTTTTCTAATTCTAATTATAATCATATAATAGTTAATATTCCCATATTTTCATATTAGAGATTAGTGAGCTCCATGTACTCTATCATATCCTTGATTTTTAACTCCTTCATGTATATTTTTGCCTTATTTTAGGCATCTATCCCATCAATGATAGGTTGCCATAATTCTCTTCAATTTTGGAGTTGTTGGATGGTTTCATTTAATTTTTCCATTGTCAACTAGATGTGTTTTTCATTCACTTCTTTTTGTAGACTGACCTAATCTCTGTAATGATCCTTAACTCTCTCAAATTTGAGTGCCTCTAATTTCTAGGTCGCTACCTCAATCATACTCTTCTAGCGAAGGCCACAGATCTCATCCATGGAGAGGTTTATTTTTTATGATGCCAATCTCCTTAGCTCTATGTTTGTGTTGGCCAGTTGCTCCTACTATTGATGGATAAATTTAATTAATTACTATTTGTGCTCATTAAAATTTTGCAAGAAATGCTTCTCTATGGTTAACTATACATTTTCTTGACAGGTCTAATCCAAGGCCTTCTGAATTTTATGTTGTGTAACCTCTACCAAGGACTAGTAGAACACCACCATCTCCATTACATCCTTAACCCCTTTCAATTTGGTGTGAAGCTATTCAAGAGCTTCATCTTTTGTTAATGTTGGATTGAGAAATGCAGGATCAGTAATCTAGGCCCTTAATTTAGTAACTTCAATAGCCAAGCATTTGTTTAGCACCTTAGCTATTTTGAGTTGCCCTTTTGGGATGATTTTTTTACCCTTTTCCTTTAGGAACTTTGATTGGGTTGCAGTAATATTATCTAGAAGATCAAAGATATCTAGAAGTAGTTGCCTAATTCCCACCAGTTGGTTTAATAGTTTTTCATGGTATGCTACATTTATTCTACTACTTATGGTCCTTGTGGATGGTTGCACATCTTTGAGTGTAGTGATGTCTAGTATAGATGCCATAGGTGTGTTAATTATTTCAGTATTTTGTCAGCAACCATCTATGTTATTGTCTCTTACCCTTGGTGTTGCATCACTAGTACAGTTGCCCCCTCACATTTCTCCAAGCACACAAAGATAGTTGTGGAATTCCTAGAGATTTCTAAGAGTGGATACTATTTTGCAAGAGATACTATGTCCTCTCTAGTGCCAGGATTTGATCTTGTCGATAACTACATTTTTTGGGCTGAGAAAACGGTTCCACCTCCACCCATCAAGCTAGTTGTTCAGGCCACCTCATTTAGGTGACTCATTGCTGGTCTATACACTGATGGGTACCTAGCACTCATGCCTGCTCCTTTCTCTTGTTCACTCAAGAGGCATTCTCAGTACTTGCATAATAGTTGGGCTGTTATAGCGATGTTTGACATAGTTGTTTAAGTGGTAGGTTGACGTGGTGGCTACTGCTCCTCTTCTTGAATGGTCATTGTAGGCATCTTATCTTTTATCATCTCTACCAAATTAGTAGCTAGAGCATGCCTAATAACATCATTTATATAATGGACTATTCCTCCCCTTCAACAGATTTTTCTAATGAAGCATGGAAAGGGGAGTTTCTTCCTTTCTTCCACATTCATTTTCTCTAAACTACTTCTCCATCTCTAGATAGATCAACTATGGAAGGTTGATAGGGAATCTTCCACTCAGAGTGATGCATGCATAGGTGGAAAAGATGATGATTTTTCTTGGCCTCATCATGGGTTTGAGGTGCAAGATCATAATCTTGTAGTGGATCTTTTCTATTGGTGTGAGCATGCCAAATTCCTTGCGATTGACAACATATCACCATTGCACCCATTCTTTCTTAATGCTATGGTTCACTTGCATTGGAATCTTAGTGAGACTTGTCCCTATTTTTAGAAACCCAAGCACTTTAGTAATGGTGTACATCAAGCAGGACACTAAAATTTCCTTGATTTTTACCATTGATTTGGCCTACCTATTGTTCTAGAATAAAAATGTCTCTTCCATGTACCACTCCCTAGTGGAAGTGATGATTGGTCACATGGGAGAGGTCTTTAGTTGGTTTTGCACTTCTTTTGGTGCTTACTCTAGGAAAGTCCAAAGTTTAAGTCCTAGAGCACTATTTTTTAGACCTCCCTTAATCTAATCTCATTTAGAAAAGCTTCTATCAATGTCACCTTGAGATTTGCTTATTAAGCTAATGCATCATCCCTGTGGAAATGTTCTATTGTTGCTATTGGTTCTAGAATCTGTCGAATAGATTCCACCTCAACCTCTTCCCTAAGAGGAACTATGGCATGGGTTAAAAGTGGTTCTTCCTGGGCTTGTTCTTGACCCCTTCCCATTCTAGGCCATTTATTTGTTAGTTAAGATGGACCTACTTTCTACATGTGTTTTCCTTTTGGTGTCATCTATGGTCACAAAACATCCATGGATTAGTCGATACNTTTTTTAGTTAAACCTTTATGGGAGTTAGAAAAATGGGAAAAATTTTTCTATCAAAAATGACACATTTTTGGTCCCCATGATGAAGAGCTTATCTTCAATAGTTATAGGGTCAAAGAATGGAGTGATTGAGGAAGTTATGATCTCTAAATGGTTTTGGATAAATGGTTAGGAACTCTCTTAGCATTTATGAGAAAATGTAAAAATTTCAAAGTGGATTCATGCATATATATAGTATTTTTCTGCTATGTCGATGGGGCTTAGTATACAAGGCCTTGTATATGGGTCTGCTCCATTGATAGGGCCCCATATATGGAGCTTGTATATAGGTTTTCTTGATCAACAGGGCCTCATATATGGAGCTTATAGGGAAAATTTTGAATTTTGAATATCTTAAAAAATATATGAAAATTTTCAAGGAATTTAGTATCCATGGAGTCCTAGGAAAGCCAAAAATATGATGAAATCATTAAAGAGGATATTTGAAAGCTCAAAAATTAAAAAATTCGATGGAGAATGAGTTTATTGAACCGAATATGTAAAAGACCACAAGGTTTGATATAGAAGATGGATGTATGAAAGATTCTGATTAAAAGAATGCCTAAGGATAAGGTACTTAATGAATCCAACCAAGAGATATGCAACTGGGTCCTTCCCATAGTAGACACATGCCTTGTTTGCCCTTGCATAACCTCAACCTAATGAGTCCATGGGCCTCATAGGCAATTAATGGTTGATGGAAGTTAAAGACCAAAACTAAGAAGATTATACCTAAGAATTCAAGCACATTAGACCAAGACACCAAATCAAGAACATAGACACCAATAGTGACATGAGTTATGAAAAACATAGATGAATGATGGAGAAGGTCCAATGGAGTTCCAAACTAAGGTCATAAGAAATTCCTTGCGGGGTTTGTGCTTAAAATGACCTGAGAAGATCCACCCTTAGTCTAGACCAAAACCAATCTATTTTAGTGACTTCGCATCACCAGTCCAAGACTGATCCACCTCCTTAAGACACAAAAGTGCTCCCACAAAATAACCACCATTACATAAAGAGATGAAAAGAGAAGTAGAAGTGAGAGAAGACCTTTGTTATAGGGGATCTTCAGGCATGAGTAACATGTTTTTCTAGTCCCATAACTAGTGTTTGTAGCTCATTTATTTGTCTAAGGGGTGTGCTTTGAATTTCCATCATGTTTTTTTAATTTTTTTCTTTTCTTTTTGGATAGGAACCACATCACGTAAAGAATTTACTTGACTTCTTATTATTGATCAGCATGGAATGATAAGAAGTTTATGAAAACACTCAAGCATCCAAGCAAGTAGAAGAGTACAAACAATATTGAGTTCCCTTGAAGTCACACCATGTACAAACTTTTGAATCCTTTTCAATTCCAGAAACTACCAAGCTCATAAATTTATTAAAATTTTATCTAATGAAAGGGACCTCAAATTTCCAAAATAAGAAAAACCATAAATTTTGTGAATGGGTGGATGTCATGGACTTACTATTTTTTCCATGGAAAAGAAACCATGACTTAGCCATTGGTACAAAAATTAAAAAATAGAAACTAGACATTAGCAAAAAAAAAAATAAAATAAAATAAAAATAAAGCACAAACCACCATTAGTAGTAGCTAGAAAACCACTATGTCTTGTTGGCATAAAGCACGTTTGTTAGCAAAAATTTGAAGATCACACTCAAGCAAAGTAAAATATATAAGAAAGTGTAAAGTTTTCAAAAAAGATTCAAATCTACTAATGATGATGTAAGACAAAAAAATGGTGTAATATAGGAAGATGTTTTAAAATCAAAAAGGTGTAAAATAAAAAAATTGAAAAGACAAAAATGTGTAAAACAAAAATAGAGAAACCAAGGAGCCATGTATATGATTGGCACGGATAGTCATCTCTTCCATGATTAAGTTCAAAGGAGGATATTCGAAAAATTAAGTATGATTGTCCATTTGTTGAGGTATTTGTTGCATTGGCTTACTTTGGCTTGTGAAAAGGCTTTATTTGTTGGATGTGGATCAACTACTTTTTGTCTAGGCTCTCAGGTTTGTGCATGATCATGGCCCTAGAAGGAAAGGTTTCATTAATTATATAAGGTCCCTTCCACAATGTTTAAAACATGATTTTCTGGGATACATGTGTGGGGTTTCAGTAGAGAACCTTATCTCCTAGTTGAAATTTTACTTTCTGTATTCTAAGGTCATTTTATTGCTTGTTGAATGCCTTGTGAACAAGGATAGAACCACTAATCGATTTCCATCTAGCACATTTAGGTTGATTAATCTTTCTTTTTGTGCCAAACTTAGGTCAAGATCTAGATCACAAGCTGTTGAGAGTGTATGGAGCTCAGATTGAATTGGGAGCATTGGATGCTTTTTGTACACTAGATCATAGGGAGAGTAGCCAATAGGAAGTTTCCACATTGATGAGGTGGGCCTAGAAGGCATCATTGAGTTTTGTGCTTTAGTCTCTCCTATATTTACTGATAGTTCTTGTTAAAATATTTCTAATCTCCCTATTAGTTACCTCAGCTTGACCATTAGCTTGGGGATGATAGGGTGTTGTTAATTTATGTTCAAATGCCAAGTGTTGCATGAGTTTGTGAAAAGTAGCACTTATAAAATGAGTTTCATTGTTAGAAATCAGTGTACATGACACCCCAAACCTATTGAAAACATTTTTTTATACAAATTGAGCAATAGTGGATGATGTACAGCTGGTAACAGTTGCTACTTTTTTCCACTTAGTGTAATAGTCGACTGCTATAATGATGTATGCATTTCTATTGGACATGGATGTGATGGGACTCTTGAAGTTAATGTTCCATATGTCAAAAGGCTCTAGTAGTTAAATCCATTATTAAGGATCCTTCATTTGAGTGATCATCCCATCATCTCATTGACAATGTTCACAAGATTGGATAAACTAGTGAGCATCCTTGAAGATTGTAGGCCAATAGTATCCTACCATTAGGATTTTTATGGTCATGCATCTCCTAGCATAGTGGCCTCTGGAAGGGCCTTCATGAGCATCCTAGAGAATGCAAAATTGGTTCACATCAAGGACACACCAACGAACTAGGTCATCATCACAAACCTTGCAAATATGTATGTTGATTTACATGAAGTACTTTGCCGGGTGAATAAAATATTATTTCTTCCTAAAGTCCAAATCCTGTGGCACTTCCTGAGTCAGAAGGTAAGTAAGGATGTCATCATACCATTTTGATTCTATAGGCACTTGATCATTTATTACTCTTGTAAAGAGGAGTTCATCTAAAAATTGATCAGAGAGCAGGTTCTCCTCCTCTTTCTTATCCCATCTTAACCAAGAGAGGTGGTTAATGATCACATTCTCAGTTCCTTTCTGATCTACCATTGTGAGATCAAATTCCTATAAGATCACAAGCCACTATATGATATGGGGTCTTATCATTGACTTGTTCACTAGGAAGAAAATGGCAATGTGATGTGTGTGCACAAAAACTTTTTATCCAAGCACATAGTGCTTGAAATTTTTCAAAGCATACACCATTTGCATGAGTCCTTTTTTCATAGTGGTGTAATTTAGTTGTACATACACAATGCTTTAGCTTGCATAGTGGATGTAATATGAATGTTTCTTATTATCTAGTTGTGTAAGCACATCTCCTAAGGCATATTTAGATGCATCCATCATTATATGAAATGTTCTAGACTAATCTAGTGCTCGTAGAATTGGAGTCTCTATGAGCTTCTCCTTTAGCTATTGAAATGCATGTCCACACTCCTTGGTCTAGATGAATAGAGAATATTTTTTTTATAAGCATAACCAATGGCTTTGCAATTTTAGAGAAATTCTCTATAAATCATCAGTAGTAGCCAATGTGTCCAAGGAATGATTGAACATCTTTAACTAGATCTAGTTGGCATGTTATTCCTTGGATGACCCTTATCCTTTCTAGGTCTACCTCTATCCCTACCCGAGTAATTCTATGTCCTAGTACTAGGCCCTTCTAGATCATTAAATGGCTTTTTTACCAATTAAGACTAAGGTTTATTTCAACATATCTTTTCAATACTTACTCAAGGTGATCCAAGGCTTACTCAAATGTAGCCCCATAGGTAGAGAAGTCATCTATGAAGACTTTTTCCTCACTACCAATCTACTATTGAAAAATACTAAAGAATAGGCATTGAAATGTTGTAGGGGAATTACATAGACCAAATGGCATCTTGCAATATGCAAGAGTCCCCCAAGGACTCGTGAATGTTGTTTTGGCTTAATTTTCTAGTGTAATATAGATTTTTTTATAGCCACTATATCCATCTAATAATTTATAATAGTAATGCCCAAATATAATATCCAACACTTGGTCCACAAATGACAATGGAAAATGATCTTTAAATGTTGTCATATTCAATATCCTAAAGTCAATGTAGACCCAGCACTTGTCACTTTTTTTGCATAATTATGAGTAGGCTAATCCACTCACTATCTATGATGGGATAGATGAACCCAACCTTGAGGAGTTGTTCTATTTCCTCCTTGATGATCTACTTCAACTTGGGATTCAACTATCTCTTTGGATGCCTTCTTGGCTTCATGGCTGGGTTGGTGTAGATATGATGTTGACATATCATTGGATCAATTCTAATGAGCTCAAGATATGATCAAGAAAAAGCTATTGGCCATTTATGGATCACTTTCAATAGCTTGTCTTTTTGTTCAAGAGAAAAATTTACATTGATTATAATTAGCTTACAAATATTTAAAAATGCATACTTCATGCTGGTTTGTAAAGTTTTTAACTATGGGGGCTCTTGCTTGAAATTATCAAGGATTTCTAACTTTTCCCAATAGGTGTCATCATTCTCATCATTACAGAGTTGGTGATGAATTTGCTCAAGTTTATCCATGCCCTTAACATAGGCACATGTTAGGCTCTTAGTAGATTCCATGCATAGTGTGCTACTATTAGAGTCAGTTGTTAGCCACTGGGTGCCTTCTAATTTTGTGGCTAATACATACAAGCACCTTTGGATATATGTTTTATGTGCACACTAATTGTATATTTAATGAATGTACTTTTAATGGAATATATTTTTTGCACATAATTACACATGTTATTGCTATACATGATGCATAGAACTCGCTTCTTCTTAACCCATCCAAATTCATTTTCCTTAGAGATTTTCATGGAGAGGTTCCTGATGCCCATTCATGCATGAACAATGCTTAACCATGCACATTACATAATGATGGGGAAGTCACCTTTGTAGTTTTCTACATTGATTACAAAAAAATCTATAGGATAGAACCACTCACAAACTTTGATCATAATGTCCTCCACTAGCCCCAATGAAATAATGATCGATTAGTTTGCCAATTCCAAATGGATATTAGTCTTCTTAAGAGGTGTTAGGTTCCAAGCCTTGTACTTGTCATAGAAGATGAGATTAATACCAAAACCAAAATCTAGAAGAGCCTTGCATGGTTCATGTCTAGCGATTTGTAAGTAAATAAGAGGACTTTCTAGGTTGGACCTCTTCATAGGAAGGTTTCCAACCTTGATCCAATTGGAGATAACATGAATTAACATTATAATGTGGATCTAAGGTAGTGTTTGGTTTGAATGACTCTTGAATGTGTTTAATGTAGAGGATGAGGGTGTTGAAGATACAAGGTGAGTAGTTGTATTAGGTTGTGAGGGCTTGGGAGGACTAGTAGGTCAAAAAAATAGTCATTTCCTAGATCAATTATCCAAAACACTTAGTTGGAAGGCTAGTTGTAAATTTATAGCCCTCATAGCATTGTGTTATTGAAGCTGTGAGGGAATTTTGCCTTGCATTGATAAAGTAGAAGGTAACTAGGCTGAGGATGAAGTGATGTGTGTAGATGGATGTGGAGGGTGGTGTGGGTATGGGTGCTCCCCCTTGACTATATGATGAATATGTTCAATGTTACTGTAGAGGATAATAGTGATGTTGGAATGAGGCATGGCTAGTAGAGCTTCATGGAGAAATAGGTTGCTAAACATAGTATCCATATGGATTTGGTTGCTTATAAGGGTACTACTATCTTAGTGGTGGCATCCCCCACAATTGTGGTTACTACCACTACTGGTATTGCTCATATAGTTGTGGTGGAGCTCCACTTGGATAGTAAGCTTGTTGTTGCTGGTAGAACTACCTTGGATTACATTAAGGATAAGACAATTGTCTAGGTGCTTGTCTTGTTTCTAGTTGATGATTCAGCACGTACATCCCATACTCTTGCAAGTGTGACACCATAAAGAAACATTTCTTAGGATGTTCATATTGAAAAATGTCACACCTAGCATCATCATTACAGTCTATCTCCACAACTTCATCTATTGTAGTAGCTTTATCCTTATCTCTTTGGTAGGCATGTTTAGCTTCTTTTTACCTCTTGCGCTCATAATTACTATTCTACTCTTTGGAGTTTTCAGCAATCTTCATAGTAGTTTGGAAGTTTTTATCCAAATAGTCCCATAATTTATCAACCTTTTCTGAAATATTAGAAATAGATTTTTTGCATGGGTAAGGTTTTCCTGTTCATCACGTCATCAAGTGGTGACTCCTCATCATAGAATTGAACCTCTCTTTTCCTGATGAAAGGATTCCTATTATATTCTTCTACACTTTCTCTTTTTTACAACTCACCTTCTTCTTTTACTACCTACTCTATCAACCTTTGTATCTAATGAGCTCTTAGTTTGGATAGTCTCCCTTGGGCATAAACTGTAAGAGTTCTTTTGATTTCTGCTCTGATCCCATCTATGATGTGAAGGAGTTGTTTCCTCTAAGAATAATCATGGCCAAGGCATTGATGTAAAAGAGAATAATATCTGCCCATGATGGCATCCAAGGATTCATGTGTTCCCTATTTCTAGCATTGGATTTTCCTTCTTAGATTAAACACTTTGAAGTATGTTTGATATTTGTCATTAAATAGTTCAAGCATGGTACTCGATCTATAAATGGATTCTAGTTGCAGGGATTAGTACTAGCTTTCTACCACTTTGATGAGTATCCTAGGAAATAACTTTAGTTTCTACGAATCTTTCTCTATGTTTTGTAAGATGCATGCATCATGAAAGGCTTGTAGATGATTCTATGGATCAAAGTTATATCCCCCCTCAAATCTTGTAATATTGTTCATGTCTAAGCACTTGATCTAACTATCTTTTACATGCCTAGTTGGGATCTTAACTTTCTTTGCAATGTTAAGCATGCTTTAAGTTTCCAATAAGGGCTCATCATCATCATTATTTCATTATCATTGATGATGTCCCTTGTTACCATTTCAATTATTATGGGCTTGGTGATCAGTATTGTTGTCCCATTGCTCACCTTCATCATGATTGTTCCTTCTACAACATTTTTCTAAACCAAAAGAGGAGGAAGAAGAAGATGTAGATGAAGAGGCTGAAGAGGGAGGAGGACCACCACCATCATGATATCTACCAACTTCCCATTAGTTTTCACAACCATGTTCATTAGGTTTCTTATCATTTTGTTGCTTGTTTGAGGATGTAGCATAGATTAAGGGCTACATCCTCAACACCATTAGTGAGGGGTAAAGAATTTTCATGTTGAGAGCCTCCATAAAGAGGGTACTCATTGTCATCTTAGTTCAATATGAATAAGGTATTAGTGAATCATTTCCTCTTCACAACATTATGGTGCCTCTTCTAGTGTTGATCTCTCTAGTGTCGTGTTTCTATGGGATGGTAGTCCTAGTAGTCGTAATCATGCACAACATACTCATCTTGAAGATCTTGGATGCTTAGCTTCTTAAGAGTTTGAAGCAACATCATAGGCATAGATCAATCAAGAGGCATTATAATGTTGCCTTCAATATCATGCCATCATAGTTGTTCTTCCTGATATAGGATAAAGGTGAAATAAAGTACATACTCATCTAGATGAGTATATACAACCTTGCACTCTTATGGGATGAATGGTTTAGCATTGTTACACCTGTGAGAAGAAGACATTTTGCAAACAAATAAAATGTCAATATGCTTATGTACTTATATTATGTGTGATAATAATGTTGACCTTAGGGTTTGTTCAATGACATTAATGATGTTCACTAATCTTAGATAGTACATGTTTCAACAAAAAGAGTCCTTAGCAATGATGCCGATGATGAGTGGCGAGGTACCCCTATGCCTAACCATATGAATCATGAAGCATTCACACACGATCTAGTCAAATTCCATGGACTCTATAATTTCTGATATAGTAATCTTCTAGAAAGTGAATCTTGGCCTAATGGTCATTCATTGTCCTTCCAATTACACTTGTGAAGCTTTAAGGGTATGTTTTAAGTGTAATTGAGGCACATGATTTTTATTCTTTTATGTTTTATGGTTTTGGTGCTTAAAATAAAGAGGATAAGAATAAAGTAATTTAATGTCTACTTTAATCTAATGGGCTAACTATTGCTTAACTAGTCCTAACATAAGTATCTAATCCCACTTGTTGTACACATTCTAAACACATATAACATTGTTGGATTGCCATGCGTTAAGCACTGCTGGATTACCAAACGTCATACAAATGTATGAAGTAATAGTACTTATGTATTTACTTAATCGCTATTTAGCTAATCTCACTTAATCACTAATTAGCTTAATTATTGAGAAACATTGAATAAATAACTAAAAACATTAAATGCATGAGTAAAACATTTAAAGTATCCATAATGTTGAAATGTTTATCAAGAAGCTTGTCTTTATTGGTGCACACACTTTCATGCTCAAGTACAATGGTGCTTGAATAAAGATCCATATATTCAATGACTCCTGCTATGGGAACTTGGGAAAATATTCTAATTTTTGAATGTAAAAACTACATAGGTTGACTACTACTATTATTTTTTTCTCCATAAACATGCTTGTGAACTTGTATTTATAGTTTTTATTGTTGGGCTACATCGACAAGGCCCTATAGATGTAGTAAATGCTATGTTGAAATGGCCCCATTGATGAGGTAAAACAATGTAAATGGGGCCTTGTCACTGGAGGCCTATCAATGAGGCCACATTAATGGGGGCCCATTGACATGACACTTTGACACTCATCATACATCTAATGATTCATTGGGATCCTACTTCCATCCTATTGTCTTCTTTCTAAGGTTTGTAACTTAGGCATAAGATTTAAACTTTACATTGAAAGATTTTTAATATTTCTACCCAAGAAGATAGGGATTTAGATGAAAGATATTATTATCATGTTTGTGCATGATAAATGAGTATGTGGAGAAAGAGATGTAGTTTCTACCTCTTCTTGCGCAATCATTCTAGCTCAAAATAGATGATAAATAATTGAAGACAACTTTGAAGACAATGAGATTTACCAATGAGATTTACCATACAAAACGTAATGTGATCTGGTCATAAACTTTGAAGACAATGTAGAGTGGATGGTTAAGAAGACTTGTGTATGTTGTTGCATTTAATGAATAGAAAAGGGATTATAATACATATGCTACAAATAAAATCTTGAGTCACCATGATGGGAAATAAAGGAATATTTATAATTTTTATGTTTTTATCAATGTAAGAATAAAAAAATGTAAATGCTCTTTCATTACAATCCCTCATGGTGACATGTGCAATGCTCATGTATTAATTCCTCTTAGGAATAGGTGCAACAATATACACATAAAATACCAATAAAAATTGCTATTAGTTACAACCTTGATGGCCCAACACCATGCTATATAGTTATGACCTCCATGGGCAAGGATAAATTGTCATAGCTTAAGAAAATGAAAATTAAATAAATATTTTTATGATTTTTGGTGTTTAATGCTTTTTAATGTTTTAATGATTAAGGAACCAATAATAGAATAAGGGAAAATCATAAGCTTTATTCACTACACAAATACTAGACTTTGCATTGACCAAATGATTCAGGGCTACATAAGGATTGTAATACCCTGACAAAGTCTAGCTGCACTTGTAAAATTGATGGCTCAAAGCACACATAAGATAAGAAAAGAAATTAACTTACCCAAGGGAAGAAAAGCTCTTCATACTAACCAAATAGCACAACATCAAATGAAATGAAAGTTATGGTTATTATGTGTGTGAAAGTTCATTCTGGGTATTTATAGTTTTTGTATGGAAATGCAAGAGGTTCGTTAGTGGCCTTGCATTGATAGAGGGGGATGTATTGATGCAAGGTAGTTAAAACACCCCTCCAAAATTACACTTTATACCTTCAATCCTAAATAAAATTTGTAACTCAAGGCAACATATTGAAAGGACCAAAGGGCATCCAAATGAAGCTAGAATCATTCTAAAGAGCATGAAATCATGCAAATGACCTTAGAGTTTATCAAAAGGGTAAGGATGTATCTTGAGAGATAAAGAACCTCAATTGAACATGCTAGAATATGAACAAAGGGAATATGAAACACTTTCCAAAATCTAGAACTAACAATCTATTTATGAATTACCAGTAGATGCCTCATCGTCAAGTGTGGGTATTGATTCTCATCCAAAGTAGCTAAGCAGTATGTTCCATTACCAAGGATCTTGATGATGACAAAAGGGCCTTGCTAGTTTAATGAAAACTTGGTCATCTTGGAATTAGAGAAATGTCTAAGAACAATGTTACCTTCCCTGATGTCTCTAAGTCTAGCATGCTTGTCATGGTGATGGCACATGACTTCTTGATAATTTTGAATATTGATTACTACTTGCTTATGATTTTCCTCAACTGTGTCTAGCAACATGTTGTCATTCTCATTTTATATCATCAAATTGTTCATGATTGCACAAATAAAAAGCATAGTCAACTCCATCAACAATATATCTTTTGATCCATATGTAAGCATGAAGGAGGTTTAACTAGTTGTAATTCAAAAGATTATATGATAAACTCACAGGGCATGGGATAACTAAGTATGCTAGTTGTGTTGGGATTTATCAACCACGGTTTTGAGTAAATAGATAAGGGATTTATTGGTTGATTTAGCTTACCCATTTGATTGTAAATAATATAAAGATGAGAATGACTAGATAATTTAGTATTGATCATAGAATTCAACTAGTTATTTACTTTTGAATTGAGGTTCATTATCAGTTATGATGTAAAGAGAGATACCAAAGAGAGTTATTACATGATCCAAAATAAAAGGACAAGCATACTTAGAAGTTGTAATTTTAAAAGAAATAGCTTCAAAACACTTAGTAAAATATCCAATAGTTGAAATAAATCAATGACAAGAAGATGATGAAAGATTGATAAAATCTATAAGATTTATTTCCTATTTTTGGAAAGGTCATATGATTTTGAACATCATAAGCTTTTGAGATGGAACATAAATAAGAGAAGCATGACATTGACATATATCATAAATATTAACTATCATATGCACATCCCTTGACATTGTAGGCCACGAATAGCCTAAAAAAATAATACAAGCTACTAGAGACCATGAGCCTAAATGACCACCACATATGCTAGAATGGGCTTGTTCTAATGCATTTTGTGCTTTGTCATGACTTAGAAAATGTAGAAGAGTATCTGATGGGAGGATGAAACATAAAATACCAGGATTACCATAAAAAAATGTTTAGAATGTTTACAGTGAGCATCCTTTTATGAATAAGATAGATTCTTAGAAGTTTCTCTAGTTTGCAAGTATGTTATGATATTCTACAACATCCCTCTAAAGAGGCAAAATAACAATCCACATCACATCAGTGTAGGGCTTCTTTATCTCCAATGAAAAACTCTGAAATTTTGTTCTTATGATACCACAAACCAAATAAACCATGGAAATGTTATCTACACCTTACTTGGTTATCCTCTATAATGATGTCATTGCCAAGAGAACCAAAAATAATTTCCAAAATTAGTCACTAGTGGTGAACTTTTGGCACTTTATGTGAACTAATTTCAAATGAAACTAAAACTAAAATTTTTTTACTTAAGTCCACTAAGACATGTTAAATCCCATTTGATTTATTAGATGTTTTAGAATTCCTTATGAAATGTTACCTAGTAGAATTCAACATGTGATAAACGGTTACCAATCCAAGACTCTACAAAATATTGTTATAAAATTGTGATGGTAACATATATACTATATTATAAATTTTACATTAAATTTGATATTATTTAAATATTTATTTGTTGCATAATTTGAATATATTCAAAATTTAAAAAATAATTATTAAACATTTAAAAACTAACATGATATAAATATCATATTTAATTTTCAAACATTATAAAAAAATAGAATAATGAATGATAAAATCTATTTTTTATAAGTCGAGATATTGTATCTACGATATCACATCTATGATGTCATATCTATGACATCATAGCCCTACATACATCATCATTGATGTGATGTAAAGGATCCTAGTCAATACTATAAATAACAATCCTTGGTCATGTCAAAAAAAGAACTATTCATTCAACATTTAGTGAAATTATTGCAGTTTATTTTCATGACTTAAAGTTAGTGGTAGAAGTGGATTCCCATAGTGTGGTGTCAAACAGTTGTATGAAATCTTTGTTCAAGTGGATTTTACCTTATGAGGCACGATATCATATATATGAAATCATAGCCCTACATACATCATCATTGATGTGATGTAAAAAGTCTTGGTCAACACTATAAATACGAACACATGGTCATGTTAAAACAATGACCATTCATTCAACACTTAGTGAAATTCTTGCAATTTGTTTTTGTGACTTATAGTTAAGAGTTAGAAGTGAATGTTACAGTGTGGTGTCAAATAGTTGTATGAAATATTTGTTTGAGTGGATTGTACTTGTGCACAATTCATAACTAGAAATAAAGATTGAGATTATTTCTCATCATAGCATTACACTTTGTTTCTTTATTTTCTACTTAGTCATTTTCTTTACTTAGTTTGATTTTCATTTCTTTAACACCTTAACTTTTGTATAGTTCTTTACATTTTATAAGTACTTTACTTTTCCCATGCTCATTAGTAAGGCAGAATTAGTACGACTGGTTTCAAGCATTAAGTGTAATCCTTTGGTAATTCAATAGTGATTTTAGTTGATTCTCTTAGTAGTGAATTCACTTGGTAATCCCAATAATGGTTACATGAACCTAGGATGTGTACGACAAACCAGGAATGGATGCTTATCACCACAGCATAAGATAGATTTATATTTCAATTATCACTTAGATTTAGACTTTATTCTCATTTTTTCTATGGAGTCACATAGGAGTAATTTGAGCCTAAATCATAATAATATCATATACCTCTCTAAGAGTTAAACCATACTACTTACACTTCACTAACTCAACATGAGAAGACAATGATCATGAACCATCAACCACTAGCATACTTACATTGTCCATCCATAGATTATGATCTGGTCATGTTTGAATGCTCATAACTTGTATGGTAGGATGTTGGAATACCGAGACATTCATCATTAAAACCATTTCTATGGATGTGTCAATGTTTTCTTAGTAGTAAATTTTATAGAGTGCATTGTATTAATAATTACAAAGCCTATTTTTCACACTTGAATTAAAGAAAAGTCACCACCTACCAAAGAAATTCATAAGAGATATGATAAAGGATATCATGAAAATGACTAGAGTGCACCCATGCAAACAAGAATTTCCTATGATCACACTAATCCATACTATCCTAATTTCATGTTTGTCTTCAACCAAGATGAATAGCTAAGGTGGAAAGATTTGCAGGGCAACATTGTTTTGTCTCCAAAAACTTTTGCACCAATAATGCTACAAGAAACCCTAATGAGGTTTAACCATGGTCATGCACAAGAAGAATACCATCTCACTAAATACATGACTAGGGCATATCAACTTATCGAAGCAAAAGTAAGAAGGGATGCCACCATGGAGACAAGACATGACCATAACAAAGGAAAGAAAGTGCCTTACACTGTTGCCCTAGAAGAAAAAATGATAATACATTCATAATGGAAGAACTCCACCAAACTCATAAACCTTATTCATTGACACCAATCATCCATCTAGAGGAACTTGTCAAAATATGATGAGTCATCATTCGGGCGACCATGATATCGCATACGCGATATCGCAGCCTGTCTCCTCATTTATAAATAAGAGGTAGACAGATCAATTATGGATTAGATAGTTCTTAGAGTTAAGTTTGATTTTAGTTTTTGATTTTCTTCTCAACCCTTTTCCTCCTAATGTATGCTAGTGGTGTGGTGATTGTAATTGTACGAGATCCTTTATTCGGGTGTGATGTACTTGGACACGCACATGACTGGCAATAAAGATCGAGATTACTTCATCATTGTAGCATTCACTTAGTTTAATTATTTAATTGTTATTGTTATTTACTACTTTCCTAGTTAATCTCTCTCACCCTTATCTCATGTTAAAACATGGAATGAGTATGACTTGATTATGAGCATTTAAGTGTGACTACTTGGTAACCTAGTAGTGTACATAGGATTTGAGCTTGGTAATCCCAGTGGTAGTTGTGCACAAAGTACAAGATGTGTACGGATAATCAAGGAATGGATGCTCATTGCACTTAGGCTAGATTAGATTCTCTCATCCTCTCTCTCCTAGATTAGTGAATATTACTTTCCATTGCCTTCAAGAGTAGCATTAGATTAGAAACCCATCATACACCTCACTTTGGACTAAACCATACGTGACAAAAATAATACTAGTCCAGGTGGGAAGATAGCGAACTACGACCTACGGATAACTATCTAGATCCACAACTAGTCCATCTGTGAAGTTCGACCAAATTGCACATGTAACACTCGTATTCGTATGGTTGAGTGTAGGGGTACCTCGCCACTCATCATTGGCACCGTTGCTGGGGATGGTGCTAGTTATCTAGATTAGTTATATCATACAAGGTCATTGTATAGAAATTAATGATATATATTTTAGAAATAAATAATTATAAAAATTCACATACAAATTCACACACAATCTCACAACCATGCCTCTCCTACAAGATTATGATAATGCCACACCTAGTGAAGAAGTTCATTGGAGAACCAATGAACTATAGGACGATGAAGATTGGAGTATGCAACCTGAAGTGGGGGTTTCTTATAAACATAAATAGAAGAAACTTCATCCAAATGCATGAAAGCATAACTTATCCAATGACAATAAACCCCTACTAGCCACTACAAGCCTAACGCAAATACAAGAGGCTGTTCAAATCTCATGTAGGCATCGTAAAGGGAGCTGTCCACCCAGGCTTGATTTAAACAGCTTTCCCAATTTCTTAGGAGGCTATGAATTAGATCTTCATCAACATGTACAAGCCTTCTACGATGCCTATACATGGAATAACATTGATAATGGTTGGCAAAAACTTAAGCTATTTCCTATGACACTCGTTGGCCAAGAAAAAGTATGGTATAGATCATTAAAACCCAATTCAATAGAACATTGGTCAACAATGGTAGAACTCTTTAATGAAAAATATCAAACCTACACAAGAGTGTAAACCTTGAAGAAAAAAATCCAAGGATGGAAACAAGCACAACATGAACCCTTGGACATGGCCTTAGAAAGATATTATGCATTGTTAAACAACTGTCCAGGCCATGGATTCTCCGAGGAAAGGCTAATGTACCATATCATTGATGGGCTACGTAATGAAACAAGAGAGACCTTAGGAATGTATGCCCAAGGTCAACTATATGAACTATGAACCCATCAAGTACAAGAGCTTATTAAGTGAGTAGCAAAAGAAGAAGGAGAAATGGCTAGATGGAAGAGTGTTGAAAAACAACAACGAGACCAAAACCTCAACTTAAAAAAGGTCCATGAACATAAAAAGGAGAAATCAACCTATCATACGGAGAAAGCACCATCTTTGCTAGTACAAAAATTATTAGAGGAAGTCGAGGAAAATATCAATAAGATGTTGGAATGGACGTATAAAAAGTATGGAGAATTTACTGATATTATTGGAGATAGAGTTTTGATAACCCAAGAAGTAGGAAAAAAATTAGACAATCAGAAAGAAGGGATAAGGAAAATAAGAGCTCAACTGCCAATCATACATGATGGGATGCAATGCGTATGTGATATCGCGTCCACCGTAATATCGCATCCCTCACGATATCGCATCTTCCCTTGTGATATCGCGTACGCGATATCATAGTCCGCAGTAATGTTAAACTCTATAAATAAGAAGCAGCTCTTCCTTGTTAATCATCCTAGTTTAGATTGTAGTGAAACTTTGGCAGTTTGATCCCTCCAGAGATAGATTATTTTTCCTGTGTCTGCCCACAGTGTGGTGAATGTAATTGTATGACATTCTTTATTCGAGTGTGACGTACTTGGATGTGCACATGACCAGCAATAAAGATTGAGATTAGTTAATCATTGCAGTATTCACTTTGTTATTTATTTATTTATTTAATTGTTATTTACTACTTTCATAATTAGTCTCTCTCACCCTTAAACTCCTAGTAACGTGGAATGAGTACGACTTGATTACGAGCATTTAAGTGTGACTACTTGGTAACCCAATGGCATACCTAGGATTTGTGCTTGGTAAACCTAGTGGTAGTCATGCACGAAGTCCAAGATATGTACGAATGATCAGGGAACGGATGCTCATCGCACTTAGGCTAGATTAGATTCTCTTACCCTTTCCCTCCTAGCTTATCTTAGTTAATATTATTTTCCATTTCCTTCAGGAGTAGCGTTAGATTAGGATCACATCATACACCTCACTCTAGACTAAACTATACGTGAAAAATATAATACTAGTCTAGGTGGGAAGACAACAAACTGCGACCTAAGGTTAACGATCTAGGTGCCACAACTAGTCTATTTGTGGAGTTCGACTAGATCGTGCATGAAAATGCTCGTATTCATATGGTTGAGTGTAGGGGTATCTTGCCACTCATCATTGGCCTTGTTGCTGGGGATGGTGCTAGTTATCTGGATTAGTTATATCATACAAGGTCGTTGTAAAGGACTTAACGATATATCTTTTAGAAAGAAATAATTATAAAAATTCACACATAATTCACACACAACTTTACAATGCCTCTCCTACAAGATAATAATAACACCATACTTAGTGAGGAAGTTCATTGGAGGACCAACAAACTATATGACGATGAAGATTGGAGTATACAACCTGAAGTAGGGGTTTCTTATAAACATGAATGGAAAAAACGTCATTCCAACACATGAAAAGATAAGTTACCTAATAATGATGAACCCCTACTAGCCACTACAAGTTTAACGCAAATACAAGAGGTCGTTTGAATCTCACGTAGGCATCGTAAAGAGAGCCGTCTACCCAGGCTTGATTGAAATAACTTTTCGAAATTTTCAGGAGGCTATAACTTAGATCCACATCAACATTTTCAAGCCTTCTACCATGCCTGCACATGGAATAACATTGATAATAAGTGGAAAAAACTTAAGCTCTTCCCTATGACACTCGTTGATTAAGAAAAAGTATGGTATAGATTGTTAAAACCAAATTCAATACGACGCTGGTCAACAATGGTAGAAGTATTTAATGAAAAATATCAAACCCATGCAAGAGTTTCAGTCTTGAGGAAAAAAATCCAAGGATGGAAACAAGCAAAATAGGAACCCTTGGACATGGCCTTAGAAAGATATTGTGCACTATTAAACAACTGTCTAGGCCATGGGTTTTCCGAGGAAAGGTTAATGTACCATATTATTGATGGGCTACGTAATGAAACAAGAGAGACCTTAGGAATATATGCCCAAGGTCAACTATAAGAACTATGAACCCATCAAGTCCAAGAGCTTATTCAGCAGGTAGCAAAAGAAGAAGGAAAATTAGCTAGATGGGAGAGTGTTGAAAAACATCAACGAGACCAAAGTCTTAACTTAACAAAGTTCCATGATCATAAAAAGGGAAGATCAACAAATATCAAGGTGGAAACATCATATTTTCCAATACAACAATCATTAGAAGAAGCTGAGGCAAAAATTAATAAGATGTTGGAATGGATGTATCAAAAGTGTGGAGAATTTATCAACACCATTGGAGATAGTGTTTTGACAACCCAGGAAGTAGGACAAAACATTGGACAATCCGAAAGAAGGAATAAAGAAAAGAAGAGCTCAACTGCCAATTCTATGTATGAATGCAACATATGCCTATATGATTACCCCAAGGGCCAGTGCCCAATATTGTTACATATACATGAGCATTGGGGAAACACGCTACATCCAGAGTTTGTACAAAGATATTGTGTTCGATCATAGTGGCAACAATCCCAGTCATGGAGGAGACCACCCTTAGACTAGAGACAACCTTCATATCATCTGAATCCAAATGCTTATCATGTTCAACACCCTGTTTCTCCATTCAAGCCAACATACTCTATCTCACCACAATACCATTCTCCATAATACTATCAATCCATTCCTCCAACACAACTACCACCTTGTGCACCTTATATTTCTCTTGGTTTTCAACATTCTCATCCTTTCCCTCCTTCCATAGTGCCACCAACTATTCCTAAGGTACCTACACCACCACAATAGCCCATGAACACTTGTGTTACTACTTCCAACAGTAGTGAGAAACCTCAGCAACATCAAAAGTGCCCCTTCTTTAAACATGACCGTAAGAAGAGACAACATAATTCTAAGGCCACTGCATCCTCTAACTTAGCACAAGTCCCACACTATGGTGCACCCTTTTTTTTGAACCCCACTCCTCATGTAACTTCATTAGGGCCACCAATAAACACTCCAACAACCATACGACCCAATGAACACAACCATGGGAGGCATCATTCCAATCCTTGAATACCATTTAATGGTCC